>CM019150.1:128169880-128270183 GCA_009733165.1 Naja naja | reverse complement strand
ATCACGTCCTTCATCCATCCAATGACATTGACAGGCTTATTTTACCAAGGAGCAAAGGTGGGTGTGGAATGTAGCAACTGGGTAATTGAAGAAGTAAAAAGGACATTGAAGAGTATCTGAAGGACAGTGAAGAAGATTCATTGAAGCTAATATACCATGTCTACCATATCAGGCTTATTGAATGGAGACCAAAATCTCCTGTAGGAAAGACCAAATGAAGAATAAAAAGATGTTATAAGGCAAGGGTTTATATGACCAGTACATTAAAAAAAATAGCAGGTAAAACAGATAACAACAAGACCTGGCAAGAGCAAGAAAGTTGAAAGAAAGAGATACAGAGGTTAATTCTGGCTGCACAAGATCAAGCCTTAGGAATGATATGCATATAAAGCCAGAATTGAGAAGACAGCATTAGACAGCAAGTGCAGCTTCTGCAAAGAAGCTGAAGAAATAGGGGACCACCTTGTCAGCTACTGCAAGACATTCACACAGACTGACTATAAACAATGGCAGTATAAAGTAGCGACAACGGTGTATTGGAATATCTGCAAGAAATACCACTTGCCTGCAAGCAAGAACCAGTGAAGCCACAAAATAGACAAAGTAATAGAAAAGGAAGAAGGTAAAGTGCTCTGGGACTTTAGAATTCAAATAGACATCTGCCACACATCATTCCAGACTTAGCAATTGTTGAGAAGAAAGACAAAAAAGTCTAGATAGTAGACATTGCAACATGTGGAGACAGAAGAATAGAAGGAAAAATACAAACACCTGGAAATAGAAATAGAATGACTGTGGCAAAAGAAAACAAAGATAGCATCAATAATAATAGATGTCTTGGTTGCAATCCCAAAACAACTGGAACACCACTTGAACTCCATCAGCATTGACAAAAATCACCACCAGTCAATTCCAAAAGGCAGGTTTACTTGGGATAGTTTACATCAGGGGTGTCAAACTCGATTTCATTGAGTGCCCCATCAAGGTTTTGACCTTGAGGGGCAGGGTGGGCATGGCCAGGGTGGAGGTGACCAGCTCAACATCATCAGGGATGCTTGTGGTGGCCTGGGCAGGGCTGGGAGGACCTATTGTCTCTAGTGGATGAAGGAGATAAGGGAGAGGGTCAAACTCTTGTTCCCCAGAGGAGCCTTGCCATCCCTCTCAGGCCACTCCTGAATGGCAACACAGGCTGTCCAGAGCCCTAGGAAGCAGACGGCAAGTGCCCAGCCCAGCCCCCGCATTCCTGGGGCACCAGAACCCCACAGCCCAGCCCAGTCCAGCCCCCTTACCTCAAGGAGGTGTCCAGCTGCGCTTACCTCCTTGAGGCTGCTGCTGCTGTGCTTGCTGTCATTGGCCAGGTTGCTCATGGTGTGTGCGGGAGGGCAAAGTTTGTGGGTCAGAGGGAGGCCCACTCCCTCATTGGCCAGGTTCCTCATGGTGTGTGTGGGAGGGCAAAGTTTGTGGGTCAGAGGAGGGCCCCACTCCTCATTGGCCAGGTTGCTCATGGTGCATGTGGGAGGGCAAAGTTTGTGGGTCAGAGGAAGGCCCACTCCCTCATTGGCCAGATTGCTCATGGTGCGTGTGGGAGGGCAAAGTGTGTGGGTCAAAGGGAGGCCCACTCCCTCATTGGCCAGGTTGCTCATGTTGTTGCGGAGGGCAAGTGTGTGGGTCAGAGGAAGGCCCACTCCCTCATTGGCCAGGTTGCTCATGGTGTGTGCAGGAGGGCAAAGTGTGTTGGCAAGGAGGCCACTCCTCATTGGCCAGGTTGCTCATGGTGCGTGTGGGAGGGCAAAGTGTGTGGGTCAAAGGGAGGTAATGGGACAATCCTCAGTAACTGAGTTTAAACATGCTTGGGATAAACACATGTACTGACAAAAATAAAAATAATAATAATACATAAATTAAAAAGAAAACAAAAATAAAAAACCTTAAAGAGCAGACTCAATGGACCATTAGGTCTTACTTTTTGCCATTGGTTTTCTAAGTTTCTAATTATCTTCATTCCCAAACCCTCCTAAATTTAATGCAACTAAAAAGGAAAGTTGAGCATCATGACTGGTTCTTTTCCTCCTCATGAAAATCTGTCAGCTCTATAAACAGCCTCTATTTGATAAAGGTTTTATAGGAATTATTATGAGCTTTTTCATTTGTGCAAAGGAAGATATATCACTATCTTCTCTTTTTCTCTTTGGCATCCAAGCTACTTTGCTCTTTCATATTATGCAAACTTCAAGAAAACAGCAGTGAGCATGTCAATGAAGCAGTGATGATAACTCAAAAATGCTGCAGTTTGCAACAGCCTCTTTAATTTCAAGACAAGCATGTTAGCTTAAACATTACTTTCTTTTTCCTTAATTGGATTATTTATATAAATTGCAATATAAGGCAATCATATGCGGGCTATTTAAACAAAAGAAAGCCTTAATCAGTCACACTGAGGGGCTTTTACACTTTTGGTGCAGAAAAAAAAGCAAAAATTTGAAGAGGATGATAAGGTGAGGCGAGGCAGGGTTAAAGCTGATATTCTCTCTTTATAACAGATAGCCTGAAGTTGTAGAGGCCATTATACCATGCATTTTCAGAGCAAATGAACTTGACAGATGGCTGTGTCACCTAAACCCCTACCTACCAACTTGATTATGCAGAAAACAATACAATAGAAAAGAAATCATTACTGAAGGAACCTGGTTAGTCCACAGAGGGCTGAGCGATGCAGAAGAACAAAATTACAGTTGTGGAATTGAACAGCAAGAATGCATTTAACATAAAGTGGGTTACAGCGAGGCAATCAGTCATGGCTACGGCTATTGTCTGGGCTTGTGTGCATGCTATATGAAGCAATCTGTCATCTCCCACTGAATTGGTGTTTAGTTTATAGGGGAAAACTACAAAGGTTTTGCTAGGGCATGTTTTGGTAGCCTTAAGTAGCTCAACAGAATGAAATCGAGGGGAACTCAAGGCCTTTTGCTGGGCCACATGGTAATTCAAGAACAGTAGGTTATTGTAGTAATATATACAACACAAGCTATGGAAGTCTATGGAAAAGAACCATCTATAAAGCAACAGCAATTTTGGAGAAGAGCCCTACTCAATGTGAATCAAAATATTTACCTGAATAGTATGCATGGGAAAACAGGGGGGACAGATGTAAAATTGCACAAGAGTGAGGAGAGAGAGACAGAGAGACAGAGACAGAGACAGAGACAGACAGAGACAGAGACAGAGAGAGAGACAGAGAGAGACAGAGAGAGACAGAGACAGAGACAGAGAGACAGAAAGAGACAGAGACAGAGAGAGACAGAGACACAGACACAGAGAGAATAAATCTTGCCTTCACTCTTGATATTAATTTATCCCTGTGGCTGAAGCAGCTTTACAGTTGTGTCATCCAGTCACAGTTTTATGTGAGATTGCCTGTGATCTGGTACTTAGCTATGATACTCTTCTCAAAAGGAATCTGTGAGATTCTGCCTTGAGCCTTACTTTGGCCAGTGTAGCAGAAATCACGGGAATTGTTGCAAGTGCATACAAATGTAATAGTTTTATTATGGTCATTGATTAGGATGCCATTAAGGGGCCCAAAGTCCATTAGCACTTGTTATTCCATAAATCGTAAAAATTACGGCTAATCCACTTCTATTAATTAAGAACCTGATTTAGAGGATCACTTACTTCCTGTTTAATACAAGGAATACAAACTGCTGTTCAGTAGAAATAGAAGACTAATTTGGTCAACTTAGGATGGACTATTAGTTGTCTTTAGACTTCATAAATGTTAATTCCTGGTATAAATTAAGTTTAAAACCAAGATTAACTCTGAAATTAAGAAAAAAGAAAGGAATAAAGATGTCTTTTTTTAAGTTCAAAAAAATCATTTTGTCAATTCATTTATTTCCAAACTGTTGCTATAGTAACTCAGGCACTAGGGTGGTATTTTATATTTATAGATCTAACATATCTATTAAATTAGGTAAATACTGACTTCCTATTTGTTACACTATTTAAAATAATGCATGCAATGAGTTCTCATTTAATTTCACCGCTGCTGAAATAAATGACAACTGTACTTAATGAATGCTGGACAAGTGTGGTTTGCTTCAATATAGCTATTTGTATGCATTTCTTAAGTTAATGTCATTGTGATGGTTATATAACAGACCCACACAATCACCCAAGTACTACAAAAGCTCTTATCAGCTATAAGCAGCTGGTCCCACATTCTCTCCATTTCAATGCCGTTGAATACACATGTGAAAACTGCCACCACTGTCTGTTACTTCATCATTGTAGCCATGTCCATGTGAGCTAGGAAGGCAGTGAGTTGTGATACCTACAGCTACAGCTGCCCATAAAATGTTCACAAAATAAATATATGGAAGATATTAGGATCTATTTGAGACTTCAGAGTCAGAAGCTGAAGAAGCTGACCTCTCCGAACATCAAAGTGCAGCACAAAAATTAACTGAACAAAACATGCCTGAAGAGATTAAAGTGCAGAGTAATTCAGCTGATTCAGGCAAGGTTCTCCACCCAGCAACACATTGCAAATTAAGAAGAACAAAGGAAGTCAAGCCTTGACTTCTGTTTGAAAGAAACAAATATGTCTCATCTTAGTTAATGCAAGTTGATAATCTAGATTAGGTAAAAAAGATGGATTTTGTAACTGGCAAAACATATTCAAATTTCCTGCCTCTGATACTGTTCATATATTGTTGCTATATTACCTGGAATCTTGGACTAGAAGCAGATTGTTCTTAGACCTTTCTGGACTTGACATTTATCTCTTAGATTCTTGCTAAAGCAAGTTCTCATACCTAGTATTTTCTATGCAGAAAGTTTGAGTTTGCAGTGTGCTTTGTGTTACTTTAGTGAAAGATTTATGACTGCAATAAATACCTTAAGTTCACCATCAGAAGCTGGCTTTGTGTTTAACTGGTAGCACAGAACAGAAGCCCAGCTACTTACAATTCCTCATGGCCAGATTTTGCTATTTTGTGAACCACAGTGTTATCCAGGCAATAGTTTGAAGATCCAAGTCCAGATTCTATAATAAAAATGGCCATGTGTTAACATGTCTTCAGATTTAATGGAAGAAAAACAATATATGAATGCCAATGGTCTTGAACCAAAAGTACTATTATTAGTGATTACTTGGGCTGCAACACTGGCATAATGTAGAAAACGAAATAGAATGAAAACTTTGCAATTGTAACATTTATATGCATTTCTTAAGTTAATGTCATTGGGATTGTTATGTAACAAACCCACAGAATCACCCAAGTACTACAAAAGCTTGGATGATTGTTAACTTTTAGATTTGTTAACTTTCAGACTTGTACATGGGTAAAATGTTCTTTTAGACTTATATACAGGTAATTATAATAAGCTTTTCCTATATTTTTTCTGCACATCCTTGATTGCTTCCTTCTTCCCCAATTGCCATTCAGTTCACCAGCATTCAAAGTGAAGCTCAGGATCACAAATTTCTAAAAATGAGAACCAAATAGCAAATATAAAAACAATTAAAAGTTCAGCTGCTCTAGGTAGACTTTTGCACTTTAAAGGTATGAGTGGTATGATGTATCCTTATTTCACTCCCATAGCTCACAAATGGTAGTTAAGGGGGAGGGGAGAAAGGGAAGGAATAAGGATGTAATATAGGCAGGTTCATCTAAGATCTGAGACCCAAAGAAATGCTCTCATTTGAAGAATGTGTGGACAATGCAACATTTTTCTCCTCCATTGTTTGGCATGGTTGCTCTTTCAAATGTAAGGCAAAGAGGTAATTGTCCTCATGCCTGGTCTGTATAGGATCTGACTAGATGCTTAAACAATTAAAGATAGGAAATTAGCTCTTACAGACAAATACACATCAATTCCCAGATACATGTCTTTCACCCTGATAAAGTCATCGCAGTTCTTTTGGTTGATGCTACATTTGTTTGGCTTCATATTGTCAGCTTCACATTGTAGCTTCCATATATACGCCACTACCTGTAAGCAATGAGATTGACTAAGGAGATAGGCATAATGTGCATTCATCACCTGAGCACAGAGTATACACACAAGAACATCATCATGAAGGATACTAATCATTGGGGCCTAATTCTGAACAACTCCCCAAATGAGCTATTTTTCTAAGCATATGCAGAAGTTTGTCATAGATACTTTGCATATCTCAATCAGGAGACCATGAACTGCACTTGACTATATTCGGTAGTTACACTTGGAAGAACCAAAGCCTCCTGAGGTAAACAGTTCTTAGTTTTGCAATATTTACCAAGTAAATACATCTGTAAACATGCATAAGGCAGGGCACTCAGGCATTATTTACAGCACTGTCATGAAAAATTAAAACTTCTAAATGATTAAATGAAAAATCTGTTCATTTAAAAAAAATCCTTTAAAATTGAAATGCATTTCTCATCATATACAGACTGTTTCATACAGGAAAGTCACTATAAATGTGTGGATAGTGGAAGTTTCATTTTTAACATAAAAGATGGAACTATGTGAGAAGGAAAAAATACCAGGTGAAAAGGTCATAATCATAATGCATTTCATTTTATGTTATTATATTATTTTATTTATTTTATATTTTGTTTTATCATGAATATATTCCATCTTCTTTAAAATACTTGGATTGATCCTCATCTCCCTCCTCCTCCTCCTATTACAGAATGGGAAGGGAAGAGATCACTCTAGACTTGCTAGTTCTGGTCATAAACCAACTAATCTAACTGTTCTTCACCATCCACTGAGCATTTTTCCTTTAAGTAAAATAACAGGTTTTACTTAAAGGAAATTATATTGAATAATGTAAAAATGTAGGAGTAGAAGATTCTGTAACCTAGCAATAATACAGAAGTTTTCACGTTTAGTCCATGGAACTGTCAAGTAATTCAAGAAATATGAGTGGAAGGTTTGCAGTCTGGGACTAGAGGGCTCAAGTTGTTTATCTAAATAATATTGATCTAATGCTCTGTCTAGCTCACATGGTTAAGTCTTGGGGGTGGGGAAGGAACACCACCACTATTATATGGTTATACATTTTGTGCTTTATCTTTCCCACTTGATCCTAGGACTGCCTCCTATGTATATGGTGTTTTATTTTATTTAGGTTTTTATTATTACCTTTTTGTTGTTTATTTAGATGAAGTTTATATGGAAAACTAATCTACTGTTCTTTCTTAACTGCTTCCAGGAAATAGTGCTTGCCATCAGCTGCATGGAATAAGAAGATGGACATTGCTACTCAATTAAATGCAGCATTTGTCAAATTCATTTAAGATTTTGAAATATTTTAAAAAGTAAAACATATGCTTATATTATTGAATGCTATTAGGTTTATGGACAGATAATAAAAATCTGCAGTTAAAATTATCCAAGGAATGTAAAGATATACCAGTTACTTAGTTATTATAATTATATTAAATATGTTGAGTTCCAGAGCAGACTACATTCTCAAGGGACCTTCCCTAACTTAGTGTCCCCCAGATATATTTGTATTAAAAATTTCCAAAATTCACAAGAAAATTATGGTCAGTTATTCTAACAGGACAAATACTGAGTATTCGTGAATGTTTTGTCCCATCTTAAAGTAATTCATTGTTTTCCATTAGAAATAAGTGCTTGAACATATAAAATCCATGGACATTTTTAGACACATCATGAATTTTCAAACACTGAAAAATATATTAAATATGTTTTTAAAATGACATTTTGTGCAATGCATATAAATTACCATTTAGTGTTCTTTAAATAAAACTGCAAGTGAATAACACTGTAGAATAGTTAAAACCCATCTATTATGCTAAATGCAATTATTATTTTGTGTTACTACATAATAAAGGTTGACAGCAAAAACTCAAAATAAGCCAATGAAAAGGATTAGATTTTGTGAAGCAAAGCTACGGTTGCGATCACAAAATTGTTAGCTTTTGTGGCATATTGTCCATAACCCTTAACAGGACTTGTCAATAGTAAGAATCAAAATTCATAGTGACATTTCTAGTTCAGCACTTTTGCCTCTCAATTTCACTGGTAATTCTAGGTAAAAGAATTATGTACATAATTTAGTTGTGACCCTTATAGATTTAGTTAATCAGTGAACAACCCACATGGTAATGATTTTTCAGAGTTTCTTTGATAAAAAGCACTATGATATGTCTGCAATAAAGACAAATTAATACCAATCCTTTGAAATAAAACAAAAACAAAATTGTGGGTTTTTTTAGCAGCAGCAATGTTTTTAGACCCTTTTCCTTGATTAGGTGCTAAACAACAAAATCAGATTACCAATACTTCTTTACAGACAAAATATCTAGTGCTGACATGCAGAACATTAATAGAAGAGAGAGCTACATTTGACTTTGGCAGAACTACTTTCCAAAAAGTGGGAAAGCAGGCGACGTTTCTTTTTACTTACAGTTAAATTAAATACAGCTAAGACAAATTTAATCCCTATTATTTTCATCCATCACATTAAACATTATAATTTTGTGTCATCAGGGCAGAGAGGCTTTCATGGGCTGTGGATTTTTAAGCGTATTTAAATTTAGTTAGGTCAAGGAGAAAATCTCACCTCATAATAGCAGAATTGAATAAGTGGCCCCAGCTCCATACCAATGATCTGATGAGCAATAGTTGGCTTGACTGAAACATTCATATTCAAAGGAAAATAACCTACTTAATGTATGAAATCTTCAAAACCCTACACACAGGTACATAGATTAAGCATATCAATTCAGATGGAGAAGGGTGTAGGCCAATGTTATGTTCCTCCGATTAATCTGATCGGAAATAAGTCAATTAATGTGTTTGTGTGTTCTTCCCGTGCCCTGCAGTAAAGAAGCCCACAGTGCCTCCTGACATGGCAAAGGTCCAGTGACTGTTCCAAAAGTCTTTTCCCACACATTTGCTAAGCCAGCTAACACGTGTGTTAGTTTTGGCCTGCTGCTAGCATACATCAGGGAGATATTGCTAGGCAATAATAAATCTTAATGTGAACAGCAGGGCAGCATTAACTGTGTCAGAAAGCAATCTGTGTTATTGTCTTACAAGTTGTCTAAAGAATATGGAAAAGCAACTTAGGCCAACTTGGCAGCTTGCTCCTTTGGGAATATAGTGCCAACCAGATTTTAGTACTACTTCCAAATAACAAAGAATGAAAATTTCACTGGGACCATTTTTCAAGAATTTACCACTATTTCTACATTTCTTCAGCAATGAAATGGAAGAAATTTGATATTTTAAAATATTAAAAAATAAATTAAAAAAACAGAATAACAGTTTGCTTAAAATCTCAATTTGATTTTTCTGCACTTAAATTAAGGTTGTTGCAGTAAATTAGGATGACAATTTCCTTTCTCCACCAAATCTATCTTTAACAACAACAAGGGCAGAATGATACGATATGGCACTCTTATTACCAGATATCTACTGAACTGGTTCAATGTAAGATGGATGATAAAGTCATTTCTTTTTATAGGAATAAACCAAAATGCATACTTTGCTCAATGAATTGGATGGGGAGAGTTTGAGATTCTAAATGACCGTGGGCAAAAGTGAAGATGTCAAATATGTCCATTGCCAGTAGCAAGACATGTTAAAGGAGATCTTCTTAATATATTTAGTCAATAATGGTTCATTTATTATCTATTTGTAGCTTGGTGTGGTGATGGCATAGAACAAAGCTATTGATAAAACAACACTCCAATCAGTTATAACAAGCTTAATAAAGAACCTCTAAAGTTCATGCCATGTATTAATATTAGCTTCTATAGATGTGGTCCTTGACATTCAACCATTTGTTTAGTGACTATTTAAATTGGAAGAAATTACACTGAAAGAAAATGAGTTACAACTGGTCCTTGCCTTACAATTCTCACAGCCTCTCCATGGTCACATGATCAAAATTTGGACTCTTGGCAATCAGCATGTATTTATAAAGGTTGCAGCATCCTGGGGTCACATGATCAGCTTTTGTGACTTTCCCAGCTGCCTTCTGGCAAGCACAGTTTATGGAGAAGCAAGATTTGTTTAACAACCACTTGATTCACTTAACAGCCACTGTGATTTACTTTATAACTGTGACAAAAAGATCATAAAATGGGACATGGCTCACTTAACAACTGCCTTGCTTAACAACAAAAATTCTGGCCTCAATTGTGGTTGCAAGTCAAGGACTTACTGTGCATTCATTGTACAGATAAATGATGCAATCTTTCCCAAATTCTGAAAAAAAAACCATAACAGTAATTCGGTTCATATCCATGGATTTCAGCCAACATGGATTATCTTGGGGGAAAAAATCCTAATATTTAAGCTTTTTAAAATAACAACAACAACAAAACAACAATGGTATAAGGATTCTCAATCTGTTACAGTCCTCTTATTGGAGGAAACCTGGTTCATGTGTGCATTCAGTGGTACTTCTCTGAAGTTTTAAATAATAAACAATTTTGAAATGCTATTTCAAAGAAATAGCAGAGTTCAACAACAAGCAATCTCAAGCAGTTTTAATAATATGTTGAATCAAAATTACTCTCTTGCATTTATACTGCACCTCTTATCTTCCGTGACTCTTTCTGGAAACTTTACAATAGTAAAGTACTTTTGTATGAAGGATTTTTCCCCATATTCATTATTTTTCCTTTTACTTGCCTTATCTTCTGGGGACCAAGCAGCAGAAGATGGCTTCTGGTGACCAAGCAGCAGAAGATGGCATCCGTCTGCACAGAGAGATTGTGTAAGAGATAGAGGAAGAGAGGTGATCTCTCTCAGAAAGACTTAGCCGATACCCACTGTGACTTCCTGCAATGGAAAATGAGAAGTTTTGGCTTTGAAACCAAGATTTTGGGAAGTTATAATACTTATTATAGATTGTTTTCTAGACACCTGGAAAGTGAAATAGCCTAGTCCCATGAGCCCCCCCAAAATTATATTGTATAAAATTATAATTATATATCATATAAATCACTTGACAAAGAACATTAAAAGTTATTCCTAAATAAGGGACATTTTAATTCCAAATAAAGGTTAATGCCTAGGGCCCAGTAGCATTGTAAAGTCCATAGTGTTAAAATTAAAAATCTGAAAGGCAAGTGATAGAAAACAGTTTTCCTCCTGGTTTCACACTATTAGCTCTTAGCATTATTTCTAATAAGGACAATACAATCCTCTAGTAAGCTTAGTTAATATATTCCACCTTTGCAGAGAGCCTTATTTAGGCTTATTTAGGATGCCCTTAGGATGGCACATCTACAAAGTGGTTGTTGAAATCAACATTTATTTTAATCTTATCATACCATAAGTAAGCATGCCATCCAATAATAGCCTTGGTGGTGCAGGCTATTAAACGCCTAGCACTTAGTTCCAGCTGCCTGCAATTACTGCAGGCTCGAATCCCACCAGGCTCAAGGTTGACTCAGCCTTCCATCCTCTCGGGGTAGGTAAATTGAGGACCCAAGATTGTTGGGGGCAATAAGCTGACTTTGTAAAAATGCCGCTTAGTAATAAGCAGGCATATACAATGGAATGAAGGCTATTGCTGAGCACATTGGGTTGCGCTCCAAACATTGTAAGCTGCCCTGAGTCTCCGGAGAAGGGCGGCATATAAATATGAATTTTAAAAAGATCCCAAAAGATTAAAAATTGGATTCTTCATGTCTTACCTGAGGAGCAACTCTGCACTGCACTGTATACTTTCCTTGTGTTTAAAAGTCTTCTGGATAAACATTATATTCGTCTACAGTCACAGAGAAACTTATATGCAATAGATTTCCCCCAGAAAAAACATTGGGATGATGAATGCATTTCAGAGCAGAAGCAGTCTTGTTTTCATTCACAACAAAGAACTTAAATTAGTACTTGTATTTGTCTTACAATATAGTAATGCTAGTTTCTCAATAACCAAAACACAGAAGAAATTCAGCTAGGTTGGCAATACTGAAAACCTTTTTGTTTTTGTTGGATTGGAGTTTTAATATTAGTCCAGATACATAAATTTCAGTTGCTAAGCACAGCACAATGGCTGCCTGTAAAACCTGAACAAACCACAATTGACAGTCATTTAACTATGCTATAGTTGCTGCCTCTGATTTGGAATATAATTCATAAAACACTTCCATGTTTCCATGCCTTTAATGAATATGGCTGTGGCATAACTAGGAAAAGATGGGAAGCAAGTGGGACATCTTATATCACACCATTTCTACAATACAGCTCATTTGGATACAAATCCGTTTGTATGCTGTAATCCTCATGAAGTACTTTTTCCAGCTTTTCTGTCTGAAAAAAATTATAAATTAATCCTTTGGGAAGCCTTCATCTTTTTGTCTGGACACTATTCTGTTGTTCTAAGAAGTACAGAGACAAACAGTTGTGCTTTCTCCCATGCCTGCCCCTGCATACTGAGACTTCTGGTTGCTGATCAGTGTTGGACCTTCCAGTCCCAAAAGGGAATTGCTAACTGCTATGTTTCTACTTGAACTTTGAACCCAAGTAATGTGTGTGTGTGTGTGTGTGTGTGTACACTGTATATGTACTATATATGTATATGTATATTCATAATTATGTACTGTACAGGCAGGGGTGTTTACTGCACATGGGAGTGTCAAAAAATGATGACCATCTTTTTGACTCTCTGCCCCCTATATACTTCTGTTCAGTAATCTGCTGTCCATTTGTTCCCTTCTAGATTTCATAGTTCACATTCTAAACTTGCATATGAGTTATAATCATCTCATAGCTGTTTTTTTTTCATGGGTTACCTTGCCACCCTTTAGTTTCTGGGAAGAAAGAAAGAAGGAAGGAAAGGAAGGAAGGGAAGGAAGGAAGGAAGGAAGGAAGGAAGGAAGGAAGGAAGGAAGGAAGGAGGAGGGAGGGAGGGAGGGAGGGAAGGAAGGAAGGAAGGAAGGAAGGAAGGAAGGAAGGAAGGAAGGAAGGAAGGAAGGAAGTTGATGGCACCATAGCTGACATATTTATATACCACTAAAACTCTAAATTTTTGAACCAAGGTACTTCAAATGGGCTAACTTACAGTACTTGTCAATTTTTGACAATGACTCCCAAGGGAGTGAAATTTGGAGAACCTATGACTACTTCAGTGCTGCTGGCTGCTACTGCCATGCTGGGTTACTGCTGCACTCATGTGATCTTCATTTTCAAAGTTTTGACAGTTTCCCAGCCAGTCTTGTAGTTCCTCCCTCCCTCCCTCCTTCTGTTTCCCACCCAGCATCAGGTTCTTATTTGCCTGCAGGAAAAAAAAAGGGAAGGGAAGGGACATTTTTGATGTCCACTGCCAGCTTCCCACATGAAAACTCAATGGGGAAGCCAGCAGGAAGTCAAAAGTTGTTCTCACTCCCACTGCTTTTTTTGCCTACCGATGGTCATTCTTTTTCTCTGTTTAGGTAACAAAATAACTCTGAAACAATTACACAATGAGCGTGGGTTATCTAGTTTTATTACAAAAGTAACAGTAATAGATATTTTTCCCCTTTCTCATGTATCTATAAATGCAATATAAAATAATGAAAATACAGTAGTGTCCTTTCCAAAATTGAGATCTCTTAAGACATGCCCTGGTCACCTCAGAGTGTTAACTGCTGCTATGTACTCTAGATAGAGCTGCCCTTGAACTCAAAACCTTCAACTGGGACAGAATGCAGCAGTGGGAAGAGGAAGGAAAAAAGAAATAATCTTCATTTGCCAACATACATTCTGAGTAAGTTACTGAACAACCAGATACTTGTCTACTGGTGCCTAAAGAATGTCTTAATGCTTAAAAAAAAACCTGAAACAGAAGTGAACAACGGGTTAGGCATTCCTTTGTTACACTTGCTCCATTTCTTTTCCTGATAATGGAGATACGGTATTTGAGTTTCCAGAGCTCAATAGTGTACAGAATAAAATGTACAGCAAGTACCGAAGACATTTGTTTTTTTAAAAAGCAAACCAAGCTAAGAGTTTTCTTTTGGGCTCTAAATAAAACTGCATATGACTCTGCAGGGAATCTACTAATTTAAACTGTGGCAAGAGAAGGGACCTTCTTTTCCTTCTGCCAGCCAGGCCTGGTCTTGATCTGTCCATACAGCTATACAAATAACAAGTCAAATCCCCGCTTTTGAGCACACTGCTCATGGGCTGCTATTAGAGGCATCAGGTCATAGAAGCAGACAGTGGATAATCAAAGACTGCTGGTATAGCATCAGCCTGCTGCTCTAGTTCCAAGGAAAGGGCTCTTGAAAAAGGAAATGTCACATCATGGTGTGAAGATAAACAGAGGTATGTCTTTGGAGGAGAATGCAGGGCCTGGAAACAGTGTCTGCAAATGATTTTGATTCCCCCAGTGTCATGAATCGTGGAGTTGCAAATCCTTTTTAGCTAATTGCTATCAGCTTGTGAGATTTTTGCCTCCCCCTTTCCCATGTTCAATATCAATTTTCAGGGCCAAGGGAGACAAAGCTTTTCCCCTGAGTCTATTGGAGAGTCACCAGTAATAAAAGAAAAGGGAAAAAATACTCTTGAGCTAGCACCAATAAGCTATTTAAAGAGGAACGACATCTACTACAGAGCTGCTGGTGTCAACCAAAAGAAACAAGGTTCAGGAAAAGAAATCCAGGCATAGCCAGTTTTATCAATCTGCCAGAAAGCCTATAAGCTCCATTTGAAGACTTACCCCTCTTAGTTAATTTACTGATCATTCGAGTAAGCAGAAAAAGAGATTTTCATATTCAGAAATGCTAAAAAGAGCATGATACTGGATCCGCCCTGACTACAAGATTAGGTTTACATGCTAAATCCAGAAATTTGTAAAACAGCCTGATTCAACTTGGAGACTCTTTGGAAGCTGGCCAATTTGACTCAGGGCTGAATCAGAAAGCTTTGTCCCTTCCTTTGTCTATTACTGGAAATGAATCAGTGGGTTTTGGTAGAAATTAAATTGGATGATATTTGGCAACACTTTAGTATTTTCTGAGCAGATACTATCTCCTAAATTTTAGGATGCATGTAGAATTTTAGTGCTAGGCTCCTTTATAGGTTGATCTTGTTTGTACTAAAAAAAATGTTGTAAATAGCCTTTGATCTTTTGTTAGGCTAAAACTTGCCAAATTTCAAAAAGATAAAGTCTAGGAGGTTTTGTAGAAGGCGATTCCTTATGCTATTGAATTTTTATTTTGCACTTTTTAAAGATAAACTTTAAACTTCACCTTTTACTAAGGTGACTAATGAACTGAGGAGCAGCACCTACCTACATCTGGTGGTGACTAATGCTGAGCTTCAAATTAGGTACTGAACTGAGAGATCAGCCAGATGAGCAAGTCACAACTGCAAAACAAAACAGCGAGAGGCAGCAATTTCAGATGCAAGCATGCTTTGGACACCCATCGAGCGCTGCTACTTTACCCAACATCAGGCAGACAGAAAAAGAGGCAGATGGCTAACTGGAAAAAAAAAGTACTAGCTTAACCAAGCAGGCAAAGCACATTATGTCATCCATGAACAAGCAAGGAATCTGGAATTCTCCTGTGTGAGCTGCCCATGATAAACAGAGAAGCAATGAATTGGGATTCAACATATTCCATACAAGATATCCATATTTCTACCCTAACTCTTTGGCAATTCATCACAGCTACCACATCAACCAGAATCCTGCAATTGCAAAAAAAAAATCAATAGAGAAATGCAGTTTTATATTCTTGAATAAGCAAGGAATAATGTTAGACATCCTTATGAGTCTATAATTAAGACCATGTATCAGGATATAAGCAATATAGAGCCTGAACAGAATCCTAATAATGACGGAAAATTGATAGCCACTGACTTGATTTACCAATTGTTCTTGGTTTTGACATTTGTTTTGCAGTGAGGCTGCTATCAATTCTATCACAGAGCTTTCATGTCCCATATACTTGTTGCTGCTACTGCTGCTCCTTCTTAGTATTTGCACTATGCACTAGAGAGGGAGGGCAATAATAACAAGCAGAGCAACAAGATCTTGGCACCAGTGGCCACAAGTCTTCATTCATTTATTTATTTTTTTAAAATTCATATTTATATGCTGCCCTTCTCCGGAGACTCAGGGCGGTTTACAATTTTTGGAGCGCAACCCAATGCACTCAGCAATAGCCTTCATTCCATTGTATATGCCTGCTTATTACTAAGCGGTGTTTTTACAAAGTCAGCTTATTGCCCCCAACAATCACGGGTCCCCATTTTACCTACCCCGAGAGGATGGAAGGTTGAGTCAACCTTGAGCCTGGTGGGATTCAAGCCTGCAGTAATTGCAGGCAGCTGGAATTAAATGCTAGGCATTTAACAGCCTGCACCATCAAGGCTCTCCACCAACTGGATTGACTCACAGCAGCTTATAAGGTATGCAACAATGACAAATATCTAGGCAAAGTATCAAAATAAATGATAAAAAAGGAAATATTTAAAATGATCCAAATGATGGGGTGCAATAAATTAAATCATGAAAATGCTTTTCAGAATAAATTGGTTTTTTTTTTTTTTAAATAATTTTTGGAAGGCTACTAGGGAGGGACAAGTCTAATCTCCAAAAAGGACCAACAGAGTCACCATAAAGAAGCAGCAGCAGCATCTAACCTTGGCTCCCTTCACCTCCTGGAAGTGCGTGTAATGGTATGTGAGAATGTCCTTGAAAGTTGGGGGTGCGGGGGGAGGGGGAGAAATGCTATTTAAATAAGGAGAGGGAAGGAGGTTGCAACTGCCTAACAGGCAGAGAGAGAAAAAATCAGAAAGGATTTTCCTTAACTTATCAGGTTGTAAAAAGGGATGGCGGGAGATTTGCACTTTTAGATATGCAAGGTTCTGTTAAAGTAGTCATACAATAATGTAGAATTTGGTCTGTTCGTGTCTGCTCTACACAGTCTTGTGAGTCTCCTCTTTTTCATCTCCCACTTGGTATCCTTTCTGCCCAGGCTGGGTGAATCATGCTCCCTTCATTTTTCAAACCACTGCATATAATACTGCAAAGCTTCCCTTCTCTTCCTTATATTTAATGTTATTTTAAACCAGCTTAAATAATGCTTCATTGTTTCTGTGAAGCTGCTATTTCAAAAGCAAAAGATGCAGTGAGGAGGCTTGCAAATCTCTGATAGTCACTTCCTGAACAAGCATCAGCCCTGCACACCTCAACCATATGCTGTTGTTGGAGAGCCTTTGGGGAATCATTCCATGTGCCAGGATCAGGCCATCAGGCTGTGAATTTAATGGGTGGTTGCTAAATAGAGCTTTTTGAAAAACAACAACAAAATAAATGGCATCCTTTTCCTCCTCAGGGAATCCAGAGGCAGTGGCTTTGGCCTTTGAACATCCTCAAGTCAAGCATCAAGAAAAGGTGATGAAGGTTAGGGAGGCTCCCCTGACATTTAAAGCCCTGGCATCAGCCTTAGCAATTATGGACCACCTTTCTAGCAGATGGTAATTGAAAAGTGCGACCCACATGGGCTCCAGTCAATAATGGCGTCAGCATACAAATGACACTCAAGCTCCTCTCCCTCACCATCCCCTGTTCTCGCTCTTCACCTTTTATCCTTCGCAGCATTGTGACTTAATCCACTCTAATGAGGTGAGCTTTGTTGCCAAAAAGACGGCAGCCACCACAGCTCTCTCCTGGCACCGCGGGGCTTGCAAGGAAGTCAAAAGAAAAGAAGCGACTTTATACGTCTTCCAACAAGGAGGACAATGTAGCCTTTTGAAAAGTTACTGCCCTCAGCCTCTTTCCCCCTTCCATCCCCGCACAGGAAGACTTTCAAGCTTGATAAGATGTGGCCATCATTAAGGTGACATCAAGCCAAGGGGACCAAGTAGTTATTGCATTGTTGTACAGGCTTCACTTAGCTTGAAGCCCATTGTAGCCAACACGTGCCGCTCTTTACAAACAGTAGGGTGACAACAGGCATTGGTGAGTATGTGAATTTCCAATATCTTTTCCTCCTCTACCTCATCCATCTGTATTACTAGAGTCGCAGTAACCCTTTGTGAAGTTGGGAAAGTGGAAATATTATTTCACACACATCCACATAAAGAAAACTGCACAGGAAAGAACATTTCTGAGAGACCAGTTCAATATTAAATCATAACAGAAAATATAAATGTTCCTGGAAACAAGTCTGTCTTCCCTCTAGGAACCAGTAGACCTTATTCATCTGGCATATTCTCATAGAAGGTGAAATATAATGTGTTAAATGGAAGTAAATAACTCCTGAACCCATTTCATTGTGTTTTTATGATGTGATTTAAGTGGCATAATTATACCTACTTTTGCAAGTCAGTTGTCACAGATTTGCATTATGTATGCCGATTTGCATTTTTCTCTTTTTACTTTCCTGTGTATCTTATTGTCAGTTTCATTCTCTCATTTTCATATCCCAAAGACACCATCTGATTATTTTAGGCACATCACTCTCTTTCAGCCCAACCTACCTGCAACAATAAAACAAAAGGAAAGGGTTACCAGGGAAAAAGTAAGGTATCAGTCAATCAAAAATATTTCTTGCCCCTTCTTTCATTTCCGATGCCAAAATTGTTAGGATCAGCCATCCAGGTTGCAGTGACTAAATCAGGACCATTCTTGAGTTGACTTTTCAAATGAATAACCACACAGAATGCCTGGGAACATAGCTCAGTGCAAAGGCACACAATTTTATGCAGGAGGCCCCAGATTCACATCATGACATTCAATTAAGAGATTCAGGGGTACAATGTGAATATCTTCATAACAATTACATAATGACTGAATAGGGGTTTCTTGCCTCCCATCCCAGCTCCATATTGTGCAGTTGATTTTATACATCATGTAATCTAGTTAATTGATAATATGTTACCTTACTCTTGAAATATTAAGCTATTTAAAAAGAGCTGGGATGTTCTGTTTAGCAGGTTTTGCTCTGTACAGAAATATTTTCTTGTATCTATAGCATGTGCCAGTAAGAATGAAAAGAAAGCACAAATGGGAGAAAGAAGACAGGCAAAGGTTTTTGGCTGTACAAAACATACTGCTCCTTTATATAATAGTGCAGTTCAGATATAAGCTCAACTGTGGTCAACTTGCCCTATTTCCAGGTAAAGTATAGATTACTGCAACCTTATTAATTCATTTGTTTTTTGTAAAGTCACTGCACAGAATAGTTATCTGTTTTGTAGAAGTAGTTTTGTTGTGCAGAGGATTATGGTTATTTTGTTTATCATATGATGTCTGAATTGGTAATTTTTCATACGATTCCTCATAACCAGAACCCAGCAGCCACTAGCAAGAATAATAATCC
Source organism: Naja naja (assembly GCA_009733165.1). Taxonomy (NCBI): domain Eukaryota; kingdom Metazoa; phylum Chordata; class Lepidosauria; order Squamata; family Elapidae; genus Naja; species Naja naja. The sequence continues at coordinate 128,250,888 of CM019150.1, read as the reverse complement.
TTAGTGTGCTAAAATTGAATATTTACCTTTTCTTTTGAGAGAGAGACAGAGTGGAAAAAATTCTATCTTGCTATAATAATTAGTTTTGGGGCAAGAAGCTAAAGTGGAGAGTGTCGTTCTACTGTTAATTAATGTTGTCATTTTAGGAGTTGATAATAAATACAGAATTAGCCATTTTCAAAATGAAAAGAGCAAGATAAAAGTTAAAGACAATGGGAAGGGATTACAGCGCAGGATCTTAAGACACTGTATATACAACCAAGAAAGGCAGAGAGGGAGAATCCTGCCTCTCCTACTCTTTGGACCTCCCTTTCTTTTCTTCAGCCCTAATCTGATTTTTGCCAGATCCTTTTGATCTCCCAAAGGCAAGCAAGCAAGGTCCACCATTACAGATGGAGTAAATATGGAGATTAGCCTTTTCTCGTACTGCATTAGCTGCTAATACCTGATTAAGTCCCTCGAATCAAGCAATTGTCTCAAGCTTTGGCTACCAGAGAGGCAGAGCACAGAAGGGGGCAGGATGAAGGCTGATTTTGTAATGGATCCTTATTTTATCCCAGTGCTCTAAGAAGATTAGGCCTGGGGGTGTCACATTAGCCGTGATCTCTGGGCCTCTGGTTGTCTCTTGCAGTTTTCAAACGCCTCAGCTTCAGCCTTAGAACAAACAGTCCGCTTGGACTCTATGGCCCCATGTTGTGGCATGAATAATCGCAAGTAGCAAAGTGTCTCTGAAGCTTTCTAAATGCAAGGCAAATTCGCTAGTTTTGCTGGTGGGAAAAAAAATGTGATTTGCAACAACACAGAAACCTCACTATGCAATTTAGACTATAAAGATGGCATTTGTCCACATCTTCGGAGAAAGGTTTGAGTCTGAGAATATCGTCTGAAGCATACAGGTTGTTCTTCTCCCCCGCTCTCCTCTTTCTACCTTTGTCTTCACGACAACCGCCTGTGAATTAGTTTTGGATGAAAATAAGTGACCATAGAAACCCCATGATCAAGAAGTGGTGAAAACCCGTATCTGCTCTGCAGTATCAGAATTATATCAGTCCCACCAGGTAAGCCCTTTTCCTGATTGTGCAGGTGGGTTAGGCCAAGACATGATGCCTGGCCCACATTTGCTGTTTCTTAACAGTTCCATTCACTACACGATCTTTTTTCTTCTTCTTTTGTTCCTTTCAATCATGTTCCAATTCTCAGAAACTGCCTGGACAAGTTCTACGGTTTTCTTGGCAGGGTTTTTCAGAAGAGATTTGCCATTGCCTCCATAATCAGCTGTTTGTTGTTTTAAAAAAGTATATAACATACATTTAACTAAGCCAATCAATCAGTACGTCCACTGATCTGTTTTTCTTTTCTTTTTTCCTTTGGCACCTTTGAGTCAGTCTTGAATCTTGATGACTACATAAAGTCGTGCAATCTTCTTAGCAGCTTTTTCAGAAATAGGCTGCCACTGTCTTCTTCTGATGCCCGAGAGAGGGTGACTCACCCACAGTCACTGAATTGGCTTGGGATTTAGGGAAGACTGGAACTCATGGGACAGTTTCTATTCCATTGTCTTCAACCATAATCCCATAGTGGCTCTCAAATATTTCTTTCCCTTTTATCAGTAAGGAATACAAAACTACATATCATACTATTTTTCTGCCTTATTCAAGACTTTCCATTTCTGTTGCAGAGTGCTTGAACTTAATCATGAAAGGATACAGAAAGCTGAAATGCATATGACTGATTATATTAAAAAAAACAAATGAAAAGAACAAAAATAACAAATACTAGAGAGATTGCTAGGTCAAGCCATATTTTCCTCATTTCCTTCCACTTCTGTTTTTTTGTGTGAAGTAAATTTTTATTGGTGAAGGAGGGAATCAACTAGAAGGTACAACCGAAAATTTAACATTACTAATATAATCAAGAATATACAAAATAGTAATTAACTGGGTAACATTTGAGGAAACTAAAGCCATAAAATATTTATATAGAACTAATTCAACTATTAACATATCATTAAATCTAGTCACATAGTCCATCTATTACTCCACCTTTCAAGTTTTAATACCTTGTATTATTTGAGTACTTAAATTCTTAATATTCTATTATTTAGATGTCTTAGAATAATTATAGATAGTTAATATTTTGATACTATACTATATACTATATTAATTACAATGTGTATGTGTGTGTGATTATAGTATACTATTATGCTATATTAAATACAGTTTTAGATATCAATGTTACAAGTGTTATGATTATGATTCTTCTAATTAGTATAACATTAAGAATGAGTACAAAAATAAAGAAAGCACATACACCAAGGTATTTGTTTTATGATAAGGATCTGTGAACCAAATAAACCATCAGCTGAAGATCAGAGTCCAGGAAAGAAAGTAAAGAATGGGTGTCTGTCAATGAAAAAACAAACTACTCACAAACTCTGTAGGACTTCAGCACAGCCACTGAAAAGATAACTTTCTCTATAATTAAAAATATGCTGGAACTAAGCTAGAAATGAATCAGCTCAGCTGCCAAACATGATAAAAGCATGGAAACACATAGCTTCAAACTGATACCAGAAGGATGCAAAGAGCTGTGAAGAAATGCCCTAAACAATGTCGGACCCAATATTTTTTAGCTTCCAAAGTGGAACTACTGCCAATCATCCTCAGCCCATATGATAAGATTGTTGCAGAACCTGTTTATGGTTAAAGGGAATGCGGAGACCATCATCCTTTCCAATGCATAACAAAGTTGGTGAGTCTGCAACTCATAGTACAGACGTTGCAATTTCTGTCTAAATGAAAAAGAGGGAAAACGGCACTGCTGTATTTCTCCAGGCTGCTTAATGTAATTCAAATTGGAAGCAATTCCTAACAGTCAATTTCTGAGCTAAATGAAGACAGCAACTTTAGGAAAACACAGTGCTTAACAAAGTTACTCTAGTTTAGGTCTTTATATACTCTCTCTCCCTATCAGTTTCCACAGACAGAAACAAAATGTAACTAAGAAAGGATGGGTGAATAGATAGAGGCTGATGTATTCCAATATCCACTAGTTTACTTATAAGTAATTTAGATTTGCAGGAATTGATTTTTGTTTGTTTTTTTAAATATTAAAACCTGAACTCTACTTATCAGAGGTAAATAAAATTATATCTAAGGGCAGAGAGTGCAAGGTGCTAGTTCAGAGAGAAAACCCAATCCCATATTGGTCTTCATGAATTCCAGTATTCACACCCGGAATACTGCATCCAGTTTTGGTCACCACATTACAAAAAAGATGTTAAGATTTTGGAAAAAGTGCAAAGAAGAGCAACTAAAATGATTACAGGCCTGGAGACAAAAACATAAGAAGAATGATTACAGGATTGGGTTTGACTAGTCTACAGAAAAGAAGGACTAGGTGGAAGATGATAACAGTATTCCAGTATTTGAGAAGATGCCACAAAGAGGAGGGAGTCAACTTATTTTCCAAAGCACCAGGGAGCAGGACAAGAAACAATGGATGCAAACTAATCAAGGAGAGAAGCAAGCTGGAATTAAGAAGAAACTTCCTAACAGTGAGGACAATTAATCAGTGGAACACGTTTTTAAGAAGAGACTGGACAGTTACTTGTCTGAAATGGTATAGACTCTCCTGCTTGACCAAAGATTGGACTAGAAGAGTTCCAGTTGTATTCTGATTGAACTGTTTTCAATACACTGAGAACTCTGTCCAAGCTACTATCCTGACAATCTAATTTGGAAAAGCATACATAGATGCAGATTTTTTTTATTAAAAAAATATGTTATCCACAAAGAAGACCACATATTCTTCTAGTGAAGGAATATATTGATGTGCTACCTATTCATTGATGAACCTGGTCATTAATTCATTTCTGATAGAGAAATGCTGCACTCCAGGTAATTTGCTAAGAAGTTCCTTCTACTCTGGCATGGTCCAAGCAATGGCTCTTTAAAAGAAACATAGAAGAAACTGCTCTTTTAAAATCTGGCCATTTGAATACTTTTTCTCCTTAAACATAGAGTTTTGGGGATAAGAATGAAAAGTATTTTCTTTGGCTTATGTTTGGAAGACAATTATTAAATGTATCAACTTTTTTCCTGTTAGATATATATAACTGGACTTTTCAGAGGCAAAAAGAGTAGGGCAAGTGAAAGAGATGTGCAAGTAGTCCTCAACATACACTCACAATTGTGAAGTATTTTCCCTCTTCTTAGATCAGTGGGACAGTCTATGATGTGTGAAGAGATGAATAGGTATACACAGTAGGTGCACATACATGAACATATGCATGCAACTCTGCATTTTATATACTACCAATTGCCTTGACTTAAATTTGCACATGGATTAACAAAATAGAGTTAGCAGAGCTGACATTATATTAATGGATCAATATTAGTTACACCAGAAGGAAATGGCAAAATTTGAGAGTTGTACAAATGCACAGTAAATCTTTCTTAACACCGTTATTATTTGTAAATTGCTTAAATGGATATTAGAATTTAGCAGCTGCCACATTAAAGATTAATATTTTCAATAAAATCCTGGTTCTACAAGAGATATTAGAGTTATCTTCTAGGGGTTTTTATGTGAAAAATAGGACATACATTACTCAGTGGAACAACTGAAACTTGTTTAAAGGAGAGATAAGGTAATTTTCAAATAATAATTTCAAGGAATAATCTTGTTCACATTTTGACAGCAGCTGCAATTATTTGTCCTGCTATCATCACATTGACATTTTTATGAACTATTCTGTCCAAATTTGTTTTAATATATGAGTTAGTTCATTTATTCAATTGAGTTGTTTAGAAAACATTTTTTAAAAATCCTCAGAAGCAGGCTAATAATGGGTATCAGAATGCCATTAAGGTAAAGCTTTTCCTATTAACAGGTCTTGATCAATGTGAATATTGATTCCTTTAATTAACAGAGATTATAAGATTTAGGAAAAGATCACTGATATGAGCATTGTTGGTAGTATGTTAATACTATTCTGCATTAATGGCATTTCCTGAATCTTTGACTTCATCTTTCAGATTTTGCATATGAAAGATTGATAGGGTTGTTCCATGTTTAGATTCTGTTGGAAATACATTCAAAATTTGACCTTGTGACCCTTATGATTACTTAGACATAGTCCTTCTTGACTTGTTGCCAATTATTTCTGCTTCTCTTCTTCTCCTTCTCCTTCTCCTCCTTCACCTCCTCTTTTAATCCCTATGTTGGTCCACTCTGAGAGCCCTTAGCAAATGAATGTCTTGCCGTTTCTGGTTACACTTCTATAGCTGTTTCCTTAGAATATATGTAGTTGGTGATTTCTCAGACCAATGTGTCCTTGAATTGGTTTGAGGATTTTATATCAGATTTGGCCATTTCTAATTCAGTTCTGATTTTAAACCCAAATGGAGGCTTGATGATGAACCATATTCCTACATTTTCATACTTCATTTTTTTTTACTTTGACCAGTTCCTTTGAAAAGCCACCAGGCCCTCTTCCAACACGAGGTTGGATGTCAACCTATTTTAGACATCTAATTGGTTAAAGGGTCAACTCTTGGTGATCTAGAGGGAGAATTCAGTTTCTGGGGACCTGGAGAAAGAAGTATTTTCAGTGACATGCTAGTATCATTACTCATTGACAGAATTGATTCTGAAATTGTTTTACACCCTGAGCATGGCCACTTCCCTTAACATCCCTATGAGATACACAATCCCAACTCTAGGTGGTCCAAAGTCAGTACTGAGGCAATGTCCCAGCTAAATGTTCCCATGAAGTGTCATTTCTTCAAAAGTTGATTGACCTAGCAAAGGATGCCCATGAAGTCTTAAACCCTTTCTATCCATACTAAAACTCACACAAGAACACCTAATGTTTATATCTACTCCAGTGGGAAGGAGGCTTACTGAGAAACCTTTGAACTCCAGAGACAAATAATGCATCTTAGACAAAGCAGCTTAGTAACTGCCTTTAGAAACATCAAACAAAAATGATGACTGATTGTATGCCTTAGTTTGTTCAGGATACAGGGTTCTTTAAGAGAAGAAGAAACTGTAGAGGTAAAAGGCTGTTTGGAAAATCATGGTGTGGACAGCCCAAACAAGCAATCACCAACCTTTTAGCATTTAGTTACCAGTTCAGTCCAGAGGTGATATTCAGCAGGTTCTGACCAGTTCTGGAGAACTGATAGCGGAAATTTTGAGTAGTTTGGAGAACCAGCAAATCCCACCTCTGACTGGAGATTTTACAGTATCCTTCCCCTGCCACGCCCACCAAGCCACACCCGCAGAACCAGTAGTAAAAATTTTTGAATCCCACTACTGGTTCAGTCCCTAGGCAAGTCTTTGGCACCTGAAACTCAGTCGCCTCTGAGACCTGTGTTAGATAGTTTTAGGGTGTATTCAGCAAGCTATCTAACAATGCGACTGTTTACCTGCCACTAAATGTCTTTTTCCAAGCCTTGCTGTCACAGTATCTGAGACACTTAAACTAATTTCTCAGCTAAAAATATGCAAAGCTGATGATGTCAATCTGTTCCCAATCTGAACTATCTGAATCTAATGCAGAATGGTGGTGTCCTGTTTCAGCATGTTTATTTGCTAGTATGGGGCAATCGGTCCAGTTCCCTGCTGTGTAGAATCACTCAATAACCATTTCAATGTTTCAAAAGGGGGACAGGTCTAATCCAGACAATTAACACTCAATTATTCTGCTCAGAATGATCATCAAAATATATGCTAGGCATCTCTACATGAAACTGAAGGATGGTTGAGCCAAGAAAAGATTTCATCTGTAGGACCAGCCAATTTTCAGCCTGGCTTCTCGATCTTTGATTAATGCATCACTTCTCAACATTTAGCCAAAAATAAATAAATACTCTAGACTTCCCTGAGGGAACCTCTATACTGCCTTCATTGACTTGAAGGTGGCTTTGATTTGATCCCCTGGGAGTGACTATGGCTGCCTCTTCTATTGATTGCCAGTTTCTGCAGCTAATTAAAATGCTACATGAAGATTCTACGATGCAAGTTAAATGCCTTGTCAATGGTGCTGTTAAATCCCCATATAAATGTGAGTCAGGAGAAAGTGCATTCTGAACTCTTCCCTCTTTTATTCAACTTTCATGTTACTGGGATGTTCAGGTCCTCTGCAAATGTCAATTCCACTTTGCCTCCCATAACTAAATCAGAGACCAATTTTCACACTCCTCTATACAGATGAGACAGTCATGCTTTCCCTCATCTGAGTTAGCACTGTATTGCAGCTTTGGGCATTGACTGGAAATAAATTGTTCCAAAATAAAGGGTTTTATTTTTTTAAAAACTAAGGAACATTGCCAACATATGTGGAAACCCAATGGCCATCCCACTAAACAAGTAACTTTTTAAAAAACCTAAGAACCTATTTCCAATCATGCTGTTTGCATCAAGCTTACCAAGCCAACATAAAGTTATCGCTGCAGTCATATATATTACTATTATTAATGCTTCCAATGCTAATGTGTTGAGCAGTTAGGGGTCCAGTTCTATGCTTGCTCTGATCCCTTACATTTTGAAATCTTCCAGCCCAAATTCATCAGATGCTTCTTGTTAGTTGCTTGCTCCACTCCAAATCCATTTCTCTGGCTAGAATCTGGCTATCCCCTCTATAGCAGCTTAAATGAGAAGCTGTCACCTGAAATATTGCTAAAACACTCTCTCTAGTCTAGAGCAAATCACTGGCCCAAGTTACTTTAACAGATATGTTTACTGGTTTAAAAGAAGACCACTGCCAATTGACCCTCCTATGATTTTTCTGCCCCATTAAAATATCACTTAGAATAGACTAATCTGTGCAAGTAGATAAATAGAAAGTCCTTGATCCAGATATAGAGAATGGCAGATCTAAAATTCCTTACTTGCTCAAGGTCCTCTTTCATAGTCTTTTCACTATCCCCAGTTATATCTATGGAATTACTTTTGTTACACACAAAAGAGCATTCACATTAGCAAGGCTCATTGCCTTTGCCCTGATATTGGTGGAGGGGAGATATAATAACATCTCTTATGCAAAACATGTATGCATCTTTTCTGACACAACAATCAAATCAGGAGGCTGCGATTATCTTGCTGTCCCCTCTATTCTGCTTGGTGTGCAGAGCTCAAGACCCCTCTTCTGACTCTGGATAGGCTGATCTGAAACCAAAGTTTCACTTTTTATCTGCTGTTCTCCTCTGAAATTTCTAGGAATATAAGTTTTGCTTGATTGCCATTGCTATTGGAAGGTTCTAGATTTGGCTCTTCTGCTGCTTAAGCATGCTGAACCTCTTTATCTGTATTCTATTTTATTCTAGTCATCCCATTCCATTCTTACACAGAACAGTAGACTATTATTGCTTCTTCTGCAGCCTGTTTCTTCTTGTGCCCTTTTGGAGGTGGGCAAAGAAAATCAGAATGGAGATATCAACATAAACAGAGCAAGGTTTTGTAGGGGGAAAAAGTGCTTTAGTGACAATCAAAACCGTCCATTAACAATTGGCCAAACATAGTATGAATAAATCTATAGCCTTGGGGGGGCGGAAATTTAAAAAGGAAACTGGAGGACAAGAGGAAAATTGTTTGGTTTGCTTGACTCCCTAGCTATTTATTGAAGCCAAAAGGTAAGGATGGCTTTTTAGAGACCTGAACATTGCATATCTGTTGCAATATTTCTATCACTAAATACCAAAAGTGGTTCTGGGGCAACTAACGCAGCATGTTGAATTAGATGAAGTTTTGGTATGTTGGATTTTATCTTCACATGCTGCATAATTTAATTTTCTTTAACATTTATAAGAGCCAGGTAATTAAATCCATTGAGATTTTTCGATTATTTTAACAAACATCAAATATGAGATCTTATGTGCTATAACTAGGCTAGGTTTTCATCTCTTTTCTAATGGTCATCCAGATTTTTGCAGTCTGGATCTGCTAGATCTAAATTGCAATTACATTAACATTATAAAATATAATATCAGCATTCCTGACACTGAAACGCTGGCATAGAAGAAATTACCTAGATTGGTAACAAAGCTCTGCAAGCAAACAAACAAACTCTGAGACCGTCAAGGATAATTTCACATATTAAAATTTAATCAGCAGTATTGTTCGTTTGTTTGTGTGTGTATGTAGGTAGGTAGGTATATTTGGGAAACTAGCCTGAACAAATCCCTGCAAAGAATTCTGGGCAAAATTTTGGAATGGCATGCCATTACCTGCTTGCTAGGACCATGAGAGAGTGACTGACCCAAGGTCACCCAGCTGATTCTGTGTCTAAGGCAGGATTAGAATTCACAGTCTCCCAGTTGCCAAGAATCAGCACTGACTTGAAAGTCTCTCTCTCTCTCTCTCTCTCTCTCTCCCATCAGCTATTAGTTTGGTACAAATATATAATCTTTCTTTTCACATATTTAAACTAAACATTTATACCCATATCTATATCTAAAAAGCAATTTGCATTTTTAAAATTTAAAAATTATTTGCAATCAAGATTGGGTCTATCTTTAATAACAAAATCACAGAAGCAACCTCATGGGCAGCTGATGGTTTCGGAATGAAATAACTGCTGAGAAAAACTTTTCCTCAAGTTGACTTGACCCATAGTCACTTCATATTCATGTCAATGTTCTTTTCTTGGAAATAATTTTTGAGAGTTTGTTTCCTAATTTCCTGGATATACAGTGTACTTAATTATATTTGCAGCAGAAATTTAGTTGCCTTGGATTATCTCTGAAACCAAGCAAGACTAATACAGTCTAGTTTTATGTGGAAATGTAATTCTTCAAAACATTTGCAGCTCTATTCACAGAAGAACAATGCTACAAGGACTTCTAGTATACATAAGATTCTGTTACAAGTTATAAAGCTTCAGGAACACTGTGAGACACCCTATTCAATGCTAAGAAAGGCCTTGATTGTTGAATATAATGCCATTGCTTGATCAAATACACTCAAATTGATAGCATGCATACATTTCTATCATCATATAAGGACCACAAGAAATTACTGGGTAAGATTTGCCATTTTTAAAAAACATTTCTAGAATTTTTTAAAAAAATATAACACCATTTGTTTTGAAATAGTGTATAAGAAGTTTTAGAGTTGCTCTGAAGCAGTTTCAAGTTTGCAACCTGCCTGTTTTCAGAACAGATATTTATGAATGTCATATTATGGAAGACAGAATCTCTACCATTAACTGTACAATACAATGACCCTTTTGGTGCACGAATGTTGAAAGACTTTGCTACAAGAGTCCAGTTCTTAGTGCTAGGATATTCCCTGTCCAGAACAAGAGTTGATGATGCTGGAAAATGGAACTTTTTGCCTTAAAGAGAAAGATTCATCAATTTGTACTTAAATAGGGCAGACGCATGGCATTTAATTGGGCCTTGAGAGCAAGTGCCTTGCTTAAATCCAGCCTGAGCTTCACAACAGATAAACGTTTATATCCAGATATCTTTTGTCCAAGATTAAAACTTTATCAACTATCAGGAATTTATGTAGACTTCTCAATAAGTCCTACTGTATTTTGTGAGGTTTATTGTTTGGCAAGAGTACACAAGATTGCATCTTTCAAGTAATGCATTTCAATAAAAGCATGTAGGAATACTGTGGAGTTCAGGGCTGACTTCAAGAGAAATCAGTGATCATTTGACCACTGAATAAAAGATAATACACATTTCATCTATTGTTTTCAAAATGCTATTCAAGCTTTATCCTCCAGGCTTGAGAGATCAGTTTCAAAGATCAAGCTTTAATCTCCAGTATGATACTGCATTACTTTGCCTGATTACACCAAGGAATCACTCTTCTACTTAACTTATCTCAGCTTAGGTAAGCCCCATTGTTTTGGAAATCCAGTACTTTTGAAGCTTGTTTTCAGATGATTCTGAGCCTCGACTTAGGTGGCAAGCAGTCAGCTAATAATTGTTGCTGTTTGGAAAGCACAAGGGATACAGCTCAGTGGAGAACCAGTATCATATCATTAGCATATTGATTAACAAGGCTAAAATGGAAAAACATGAAAAGAATGCAAAGGAAACCAATTGGATAGGTGAGAACGAGGAAGGAAAGCTGCTGCCAATGGAGAAATAAGTGCTGCATAAACATTTATCTTTGAGATTGTTGGGGGAAAATACTTCACTGTAATAAGTCTCCATTCAGAATCAAACAATTTAACAATATTAAGTAAGCATGTCTAACCTTAGGCTGAAAACAAGTAGTCTCATGATTATTTACATTGTCTATATTTTTCAGTTAATATGTTCTGATTATGCCCACTTATCTTTTGTGACTAGTTTGCTAATTGCATCAAACTATGAAAACAAATTCATCAAGAGGAGAGTAAAGACAGGGACATCTTATATGGAGACCAAAGCAGGGGACTCTCTTCCCTCACTTAATGCAATGTTTTAGACCAAGTGTGAAAAGGCTTCAGAATTGCAAAGAAGCATTTGCTCATTCAACTCATTATTATTTACTGTTCTGATTAGCAATGGCTCTCTAAGGACTTAGAGCAGATTCTTTTCCAGAGATAAGAGAAGCAAATCCCTGAATCTGCAGTTTTCTATATGAAAAGCATTTATTTTATCTTGAGAGATCTTTCCTAGTCCCCTTCTCTCAGCTGAGATTGGAGAAGCAGAAATTGAATCTGCTGTACAAAAATCCGGAGTTGTGCCAGGCAGCATTATGTTTCCTCACCTCTATCATTATATGTTTTTGGGGGATGCATGAAGATTTTGTATCAGTTAAGTAACAACTTTGAGTTACTGAGATATTGCAGGCAATTAAAAATGCTTACCTGTTTCCTGTATTTTTAAAAATTCTATGCAAGCCTTGGGTAACATGAAGGATGGTTGACAACTGAACACAGACTTTCAGTACCAAGCAAGGAAGAACAAGGAAAGATGTCTCAGCCCAGAATGTCAACAAATAAAATATAGAAGGAGGAAATAAGAGACATTACAAGAAAACTTAGCAATAAAGTAGGAGTACCCAAGTGAAATCACAGAATAGGTTTGATATAAGCAAAAGAAATTAAAGGAAAAATGGAAAGATTACACTGAAACCCTTTACAAACAGGATTATAGGATAATAACATATTTTATATGGAAAAAAATATTCAGGAACCAACTGCATGGGAATATAAAGTACTAGCAGAAATAGACCAGCTGTTAAATAGGAAAGCACATGATGAATGGATGATTGATTGATTATGTATTATCAAATTGATGTTGACTCTTACAACCAACATAGATAAACTTTCTCCCTGATTTTTGGGTCTCATCATGTACCCATCAAGTATAACAGAGTCTACCTATCTTACCATTCTTTTCTTTCCTTCTACCTTTCATAGCATTATAGGCTTCTCAGCAAAGCTAGGTCTTTGCATGACTTGTCTATAATATGAAAATTTTGATCCCTGTCATTTGCACCTTAGTGAAAACTCTGGAACTGAAGGTTGATAAACAGTTTAAGAAATGTAGAAGCAGCAGCTAAAGTGCTAGCAATTATGTGTTTGCAAATGAAGCAAGATTGTGAAACTTGCTTAGAGAGTGGATAGGTGTATATACTGAAAATGAACACACAGATTGCCATACCACTGTATGAATTCTTTATATATCAAAGTATTGATTAAGATCTTATAAAGCAGTGGCCCTCAACCTTTTTTGTACCAGGGACCAGTTTGAGGGAAAACAATATTTCCACAGATTGGACACAGCGGCAGTGGCAGGAGGTAGAATGTCTTCATGTGCTACCTAGATCCCATGCATGTGCAGATGAAGTTCGCTCACTTGCACAATCTGGTTCCTAGCCTGGTTCTATAGAAATGAACAGTCAGATTTCACAAAAGGTAGGGGATAGGTAACATATCATGGATAATTGAGACAGCAATAAAATACAAGGAGGTTTATCTTACAGCAAAACCTCATGTCAGAATATGAAATATTGAAACTAATAGATGTGCCAGAATACTTGATTACTCTTCTGAGGAATCTTTAGATGAAATAAGAAGCCACTGTAAAAATTGTATTTAGTGGTTCAGAATGGGGGAAAAAGTGAGACAAGTTGCATATTGTTCCTGTATCTTTTTAACTTACTCTGAAAATATAGTATAAGAGTAGTAGTACTAGAGGAAGCCTAGAATTAAAATTGGAGGGTGACACACAAACTATCTGAAAAATACAGAAAACACCATCTTCTTGGCTGAAGGGAAGGAAGACTTAGAAGAAAAGTGAAAAATGGAAAGCGAAACAATGTCTGACTGATCAATATTAAAATAGCAATGTCAACCAGCATATTTAATGAACTTATGATTAACATCAGATAATTGATAAATATAGATAAAGATGGACAGTGTGTTTGAGAAGTGAAACAAAGAAGGAATACCTTGGAAGGAAAGTTTGTCATTGCCTTCTATCCTACAATTAATTGCTTTTTTAACTTCTCTAGGACAGACAAGATCATAGAGGATAAGGAAATTTCAATTGCAACAAGGATTAGAACAGTGAAACCAATGGTCTTTTTAGTGGTAATGCACAACTATAGGAGTTGGATATTAATTAAGAAAAACTGAAAAAAGAAATAAAGATGTCTTCAGACTATGGATTTAAAGATAGTTATTAAGAGTACAGTGGAGGGCAAAAGAAAAAACTCAATCAATCTTGGACCAAATGAAATTGGACTTGCAGCAATAATGAGCAAGCAGAAACTCACACATATGGGCACATATGGGCAATACTTGGCAAGATTGAGGGAAATAGAAGAAAAAGAAGACAATGGATAATGAGGATGGATTAGATCAAAGGGATTACTGGAGCACTGGATTGTTCTTAGAAAAGCTGGACTTTGTTATGCAATGACAAGGAGGCAAATTTGACTCAGTTGGCACTAAAAAAGGAAGTTTCCTGAGCCTTAAAGTGACCTGCATGCAGGATTTCTGAGTTGTGTCTGGCATGGCTGTTCCTAAGTAGTCTAAGTTTTCAATTTTCAATGTCATAGTGTTTACCAAAGAGTAGGAGTAGAGAGAGCATTAAGGTACTAATCCTAAATATATCTTTCTGGAAGAAACATCTTACTGCTGAAGAGTGTGCTTAGGCAACAGCCGTAGGGGCACAAAGTATGGGAAAGTATTATAAAATACTGATAATGATGAAGAAAGAAAGAAAGAAAATCTCTTCCACTATAATGATCTGTCATTACTACCCTAACTGAAACTCATCACCAGAGAAAGGGGAAACAGACATAGCTGCTCTATAAATCCAGGTGTGCCCTTCAGGGCAGACCTGAAAAAGGATGGCAAAGTGTGCTCTGGAAAAAAAGTTTTCCTGAAGTTTGCTTTGACTCAACTTTCAAATGTCATTTTAGTTAAAAGCATGTTAAAGATTTAAAAACATCAATAGTGGGAGCGGATAAGGCTACTAAATTTAATTTAATTTAATTTAATTATGAGATTTATATGCCGCCCTATCTCCCGCAGCTCACAATACTAAAAAACATACAGCACAAAAGTTAAAAATAAATTAAAGCCAGGAAATCTCATAATCATAAACTAAAAACAATTAACCTATTTAAAACCCTCCTCCCCATCAGTCCGGGTAGGCCAGTTGAAATAGCCAAGTTTTTAGGCCACGGCAGAAGGCCTGGAGGTCTGGGGCCACCCAGAGCTCCAGGGGCAACTGATTCCAGAGGGCGGGTGCCCCCACAGAGAAGACCCTATTCCTGGGGGTCGCCAGCCGACACTGTCTAGCTGACGGCACCACCAGGAGACCCTGCCTGTGGGAGCGCACTGGGCGTCAGGAAGTCGTTATCACGCCTACTCAATGTTCTTTTAAGTACCTTAGGGAAAGTAATAATTCCTATAGGATCTGAAATTTACTCAAGGTATAACTGATTGAATGCCTAGAATATTTTATGCACTGTTAATTTGTGGCTTATGTCATCTTATGTTAGGCTTTAATTAATTTAAATATTTAAATAGTGTTTCAACAAAGGACTATGTGATATCATGATTATCTTCTCTTTAGATTTATCTGGTTATGGGAAATGTGAGGAAGGTCAGAAATCCCATACAATTTCATAGTAAAAGGTTCACACACCCACATCAGAATTTCACCTAGGTTTTCCATTCGTTGTGGAGGGACATCGAAAGCAGTCGGGTTTTGTTTTTCCATCACTGAAGAGAATGGCTGGGAAAAAAATAACAATGTTTAAGGTACAGCATTATTTTACTACTTGGTTCAGTTGAATTTTCAAAGGGCTTTTGACAAAGCCCTTCACAAAGGGTCTTTGGATAGACCTAGCAAGAGGAGAGGCCCTCTGATAAATCAATTACTATTCAAAAATAGGAACCAGAATATAGAGATAAAATGAACAGTTCTGTCAAGGAGAAAAGGTGGGCCTTCCAAAGAATGACTACTCAACCTTGTGCTTTTTAATTTGTTCATAAATGAACTGAAATATGATCTGAAATTAAGAGTGAGCACTGAGGTACTGAAGACATCAAATTAACTTGAGTGGTTATGACAAAGTGGGCCAGTTAAGAACTCCTCAAAGACCTCTTCAGCCTGGAGAAATGATTTTTAAAATGGCAAATATAATTTAGAGTCAGGAAGTGTAAAGCGATGCACATTTAGGCCAAGGGGGCAGGGAGCAATTAGCAAACAAAGCTTTTTTTTTCTTTTTCTTTTCCTGCTAGTTATCATGCAATTTGATGGAAGAGAATTTCCTTCAGCAATTTTTCCAAATGAGAAGTGAATTTTGGAGAAATTCCCCTGA
This sequence comes from Naja naja, assembly GCA_009733165.1. Lineage (NCBI taxonomy): Eukaryota > Metazoa > Chordata > Lepidosauria > Squamata > Elapidae > Naja > Naja naja. The sequence continues at coordinate 128,235,093 of CM019150.1, read as the reverse complement.
ACAGAGTGTGGCTTTTCCTGCACTTAGTAATGAGCTGAATAAATGTTTACATGCAAATGTCCTATCTCTCATTGTATGACAATCCCTCCTGTGGTCTTCAGCCCCTCTATCTTCCCCTGCTTCCAATAAGCCCAAAGGATAAATGTCAGAAGGGATTGAATTGCTAATTGAATAAGATTACAGCTAAGAAGAAGTCCTGCAAGTAACTATTGGAGCAAACATCCCACTCGCTTCCTCTAACCCAGGGGTTCCCAAACATGGCAACTTTAAGACTTGTGGACTTCAACTCCCGCGATTCTGTTTGGAGACCTCTGCTCTAACCACAGATTTAGGCAGAGAATTTCAAAAGACTGAAATATTGAAGGCATGGTATTTAAATATTCCTATAGTAAATAGGAAAAGCAAGTTTGGGGAGGTGGCTAGAGAGATGGAAATACTCACCAAATGAGCAGAACCAATTTATATCCAGAAGCATTAGAATAAGCACTGAAAATAAAGGTAAATATATCTGTGCATTTCTAGTCACCATTGTTCAAAAGGATAGAGGTGAGAAAACACCATGTACAGGAAACTTTAGTTTATGAAATAAACAAATATGGGAGAACATGATCAGGGCATATTATGTCCAATGTGAAGAAAAAAACATTTCTTTGTTAATATTAGAACTTGGGACATCGAATTATGATGAAGTGTGTGTGTGTGTGTGTGTGTGAGAGAGAGAGAGAGAGTGTTGGGGCAGATTAAAGGAAAAATGTATCTGCTATAAAAACCATTAGATGTAGTGTTGCTTACTAACTTTGGTACTTTAAAAGATGGCAAGACACATTCATAGCACTACATTCAGCATGACTATTTGCAGGATCAGAATAAATAAGATTCACATCCCTAATTCCATAAGATGAAGGGCTTTCCAGTGGCTTATGCTTGGTCACTGTGGGACCATAATGGAGAAGTAGACTTTAGGACTTGCCAAACAAAATTCTTATAGTTTTTGCTATATAACATGAAGCAGCAATAGCAATAGCACTTATAACACCATTTCATAGTGCTTTACAGCCCTCTCTAAGAAGTTTACAGTGTCAGCCTATTGCCGCCCAACAATCTGGGTCTTTGTTTTACTGACCTCAGAAGGATGGAAGGCTGAGTCAACCTAGAGCGGGTCAGGATTGAACTCCTGGCAAAATTTGCTTGCAATACTGCATTCTAATCGCTGTGCCACCATGGGTAAAGTATCCTTACCCATTTTACTCAAGCCACGTGCATGATTTTCTTTAACAGTTCTCACCACACATTGTGTGACATTCTGCATTAATATGTGAATGTGAATTAGTAGTGAATGCTATTAATAACACCAAACAAAATATGATTTGTGGAGTAAATGGAAACACCCCTGAATTATGGGATAAAGAAATAGCATTGCAAGTGTGACAAAGCAGAGGCACTCCATAAATTACATTGTCTGCATACAGACTCGCTTGGACCAATCTCTGCATTCAGACCAAGCAAGAATACAGAATAATTCATGCAGTATGAATCTATATAACCTATATCCTCACATCAACTACTTTTCAGTAAACGGGGAAAAAATAAGAAGTGGGATGGGGACGTGAAGAAACAACAAGAGCAATGATAAGAAATGATAATCCCAACATCTGAAGCAGGAGACAATTGCTTTGGTGATGATAACCTAGAGGAGCGAAGCAACAGATTCTCAAAGCAATGTAACATAGCCAGAGGTGTCAGCAGTAATCTTATTTGACTTAAGCTGGGCAATTTTAGAGAAGTGGCTAGTTTTCTCTTTAAACTTTCCCCTTTCTGCATTTTTTTTTCAGCACAATGCTTATTCTGCTTTATTATATCGAGTGCTACTGCATCTGGATCTGTCTACTTCTCTTTAGTTACTTTTATGGTTATGATCAGAGTGTAATGCATTTTTTCCTCAATGTTCTCCACGTAATGATCCCTGTCTCCCATTGAGTCCCACAGTGTAAATGAGATGTGACAATGCTGCAGTGCAGTAATGTTTAAATTGAAATGTCGTAAGGAAAAGCTGCACGCTCCAGGCCATTGATGTTACAATACAGTGGCTCAGAGAGTTATAGGAATGACTTACATTGTTTACTAGTTGGAAATAAAGATGATCTTCAAGTGAGGGGGAAAATAGGAGTGAATGAGCAACTGAAAAAAGGCAAGGAAACTTCAGGTTTGAAAATCTTCCAGGTAATCAGTATGTGTGAGACACACATACACACACACACACACACACACACAAATATATTTATAAGACAATTTATTTATGTAGTAGTTTGGAAAAGCAAAAGATTATGTTGGTTATTCTTCAAGAGGAAAAAGAGATTCTATACTCCTTCCCTTATTTTTAAGGGAAGTTGTATTCAAAACAGGCCACCAAGAGAAACAAAAGGAAAATATAAGTATAATTGGAGAAAAACATAGGCTTGCAGTACATTGCCTGGGAGAAGCCCTTATCCAAAACCCTCCACTGAGGAAAGAAAAAAGCCTCGTGTGAGAAGATGGGGTAGATGGGAGAAGAATGAAATGATATTTTTAGGGGGAAAAAATGGCTGGCTTTTTAGAAGGAGCATACACTATGCATTTCATGCAACAAATCAAATTTAGCAGATCTTACAGCAAAAGAGATAACAACGCCTTCAAATGGAAGTCAGTGGGATGGCCGAGAAATGAGTGATTTGCACCATCTTGTTTCTTGATATAAACTTCCAATCTGGATTGGAGCTCCTAATCAAAACAACAACAATCTGTGCTTTCTTCATTCCCCCATTTGAATGTCATCAGGCAAAGCTCTACAGTGATTATAGGAATTAGGCAGAGGTTTCTTTGTTGCTGCCATAGTTATCTCTTAAAGAAAATAGTTCCTGTAGTTGCTGTTTGTCCTGTTACTTTTCAAGCCAATGTTTCTCAACTTTGGTAACTTTTAGATGTCTGGATTATAACTCCCAGAATTCCCCAATTAGCATGACTGTGATTTCTTTCCCTCCATTTTCTTGAAGCTGTAATGAAATAGTAACTGTTTCTGGTTTTTACAGCTGGGAGTGGTGTATAGACTACTAGATAAACACTGCAATAAATGAGGGCAACAGTGTAAAAGATATTACTAGTCTCCCATTTCCCCACTCCCCCATTTTGTCTTTCTGACACCCTGTTTTGCTCGTCTCTTTCAGATCTCGTTTTCACTCCCTGCCAAGCTGAAACCCCTACAAACAAGTTGCAGGGAAGAGACAGCAAAAGGTTTTTAAAAATCATGAGAACACAGCTTGAACATATCTTGACTATCCACATATTGGATAGGCTATTTCATTTATGCTTGGGATGGCTTGGATAACCTTATTGCTTTGGTCCTGCTAGGAAGCCTATCCATTCACTTGCAGAACTATTTTGATACAATTTTAATCAGTAAATAAAATATAGCTTTTTCAAAAGTGTTTCATGCTATTTGATTACGCACATGCTCTCTCTCTCACACACACACACACATACACACACTATCTCTCTCGCTCTCTTCTCTCTTTCACACACACAGAGAAAGAGAGAGAGAGAGACACCAAATTAATTTAAATAATACATGACTGGAGCCAAAAACTATATATGAGAATTATTGTTTCTTTTCTCTATGCTACCCTCTGTCAGGGGACTGAGAGACAATCAGGAGTTCTGTAAGATGGCCGTGGGAACAGGGGATGGAGATGAACTTTGAAGACTCTTCCTCCTGCAACAGATACCTATAACAAAAATGGTGCATATGATGGGGACATCACAATATTATCTCCAAATATATTACGCTTTGTCGGAGGGCATGGTATTGAGATCTTGAGATTTTGCTTTTCCCCCGTGTATGTTTTGGATTGGTATGAATGAGCTTCTTGTTTTTATATTGTACAGAAATTGTTTTTATCCTTTTGTACGCCGCCTCGAGTTCCCCTTTGGGGGAAGTGAGGCGGGATATAAATCTAATAAATAAATAAATACTCCTGAGATTCTTTCGAAGTTTCCATACCTCTGTGTCCCCAATTTTCTTTCCTGTTCCCTTCTATGGATGGATGGAAGGAAGGAAGGAAGGAAGGAAGGAAGGAAGGAAGGAAGGAAGGAAGGAAGATGTGTGTGTGTGTGTGTGTGTGTGTACATATTCTACATAATAACTACATAATAAATACAATAAACTTGTATTTTTGAACATTTTCCATTAAAAATAAACAAGCTTAAAAATATTGAACTTCTGTAGTGTTGGGCCATCAGTCATTTTGCTCCTTTTAACTTGCAAATCTTGTGGGATTGACTCTGGTGTAGTTCATAACGATGTCCTTCATAGAAAAACAGCTGCCGGTGCTCACCTGTGTTCTTGCCCAGCCAGAGACTGAGAGAAATTCCTCAATTTAGCAAACAAACTTAAGCCATTATTAGAAATGACAGGGGAACCTGATGAAATTGTACTTTCAATTGGAAAACAAAATTGCAATCAGGCCAACATGATTTCCTCATGGTCAGACCACACTAATGCCGAGTGGCGAAACACGGGCAAATGTATTTAAAAGTCATAATGGAGCATTACCCATGCAGTCTTCTCCTTTTATTGGCCCTTATTAATATAAAAACTTCAATTTGCATGTAAATGTGGTCAACTTTCATATCATCAAAATACATGAGGCCCAGGAAAGTAATGAATTGAAGTTTGATGCAGCAATTACGGACGTTTATAAAGAATTTTAAAGAGGTCATTCTAGCCAGGGCTGAGAAAATGAGGAAATCAACAGGGAATATTGTCAATATAGCAACAGTGGGGGTGGAAGCCAGTCCCAGGTGCTGGAAGGCCAGATGATGATTAATAGAGAGGGAGTATGAAGGCACTCACCCAGAAGGACTGGGCTGGACCGAGGCTCAGTAGCAGCTTTCATGAAAAGGTTCTTGCTGGGTTCCCTCTCAGCCTGGCTCAGAGATGTGATCCTGCGAGAATAATAGTAGCAAACGTTTATGAGCCAGAGCTGCACAGAAGGCTTAATTGGGCTCCACATCCTTTCAGCTCCCTTCAATACTTGTTATGCAGTTTAACCTTTTTTGCCCCTTCCCCATCCTCCCTCTCTGCTGCTGTCCCTCCACCCCCAAAGTCGCCATTGCCCCACCTTGGAAAGTCAGTACCCAAAAGCAGCTGGGATTTTAATAAGGCAAACTGGCTGGAGGGAACTTGGCAAAACATCAGCTTAGTTGCCGAGCTGAGTTAAGCTGCTGCTGCTGTGTGGTGGTAAGGTAACAATCATGCACACACTCACCACTAGCCTTTTCACCCTTCCCACCCCAGACATGCTTGGATGCTGAACCCAGCTGAACTTGCGAAGAGGCTTCCTGTTCTTGTACCCTTCCCTCTATACACAAACATAGATAAACAAACATAGTACATCACTTAGTTTTAAGTTATGTTGTAAATTTTTCAAAACACTTAACGTATTTCCTTAGAAATTCATTAAAAGTCTCTCTAATTTTCATCTCAGCTACTGAAGGTTTGAGAGCCATAATAGCTTGCTTCTAACATTGAGTTCATTGAATTTAAATCAAAGTTTAAAGCTGATGTTCAGTATCCCAGTCTGGTCACTACAAAATACATTTAAGTCTATTTAAGGGTGTTCACTGTGTCTTCACCAGGTAAGTTAGTCACAACCCACTATAGAAGAAATGCTCACCAGAGGCACTTTGAACTCCAGAGAGGACTTATTAGGTGTCAATCTAATTTTCACTGACAAACCACATGCTTCAGGCTGTAGCACTGAGTGCATATTATTACATTAAGAGATGTCAGAAAGAAGTCTTCAGGATTATAACTCTCCGCAGTAGAGTGGACATTTCTTTTTGTCTCCGCTGATAAATGAATGAATATAACCAGTTGCAGGTTGAATATTTCAGTGAATGCTAGATTTTAGCCATTATTCTATGCAGTTTCCTCACATTGAAAAAGAAATGTTATAATTGAGTTGTTTTACTCTCTTTACTTCATATGAGTCTGACAATTTGGCCCTAAAATTGTCTTATGTAAAAGCGCTAAAGATTTCTCAGCTTTAAAACAGTATCTGTCAAATTAGGCCACCATCTAGTGAAAGCATAAGATTAGCAAAGACAGCTAAATGAACTGAAGGGTAATTTTGAAACAATTTTAATGGGAAGCAAGGGGCATAAATAGTATTTTCTTTGCAAATCAGCTGGGCTCTTTGAGCATACCAGTAAAAATTGGAAATGCTGAAAAAAACAATCAAAATAATTGGAAATGCCCCTGCCCCACTTCTTCTTCCAACGTATACTCAGTTCTTCTGGAGATGGAACTATATATCAAAGAATAAAAGGTTATGATTAAAAACAAGGAAAGCTCTGTAGAAAATGATATTTTGGTGACTTTTCCTGATGGGGACATGGGTTCTGGTGGTAAATCCTACGAGTTTCAACATTTTCAGTCAGCAGGAAGGGTGGCAAATTAAGATAAAGCAAACTGTACCTTGTGTTTATAGTGCGGATTTCATTTTAATTATAAATGGATGAGCAAACAGTAGAAGAAAACAAAACAAAACAAGAACAGATCCACAGGGGTTTAAGGTACCATTATTGACTTTTGAAATAATGTTGAATAAAAAAATATTCCTTTCTTATGAAGACAGTACTTATAGACCTAAATTCTTAAACTCTTCATTCTGCTTGATTATCACTCAGGTCAATCAATATGAAAAATCAAAACTGGAGTAAATAATGTAACAGAAATCAATTCATCTGGAAAGCCAGATTAATTTGAAAGACTATTGTGTTTCCACAATAATTCTTTCTGCTTCTGTTTCTTGCTTTGTTATTGCTGCTATTGCCAGTTTTCAAAGCTAATTTTGTATTATACCATTTCAAGTAATTCTGAGATTACTTAAATATTTTCAGTTACGTTAATTAAAGCAAACAGATAAGCAATAGCATTCAAGATTCAGTAAATTAAGTCAGAAACACCTCTTGCTGTTAGATAATTCGATTTGATGATAACAAGCTAGCAACTAACAAATATTTTATAGGAAAAAATTACATTATTCTCAATTTCTTTGGTCATGGGTGCATATTTTAAATTCAGAAGGTGGCATCCCTTCTGAACAAGAGCACTGAAATGCTGGAAACTCAACATTTCTTCATGCTTTATTTCTTCGGTATGCCTACAGACAATTTTCCCCCTCAAGGGATAGCAAACTAAATCAATGCATATATTTCTCAGACCTCTGAGACTCAGCCTAAACATTTGCAACTTTTGCTAATCGAAGTGGTAAGTGATAAAAGGGCAGCTGTTCTTATGAGAAAATGCCTGAGTACGGTGAGTTAGTTTTTTTTAATGTTATTTTAGCCTTCTACTGCAGAAGTGATTTTTCACATGCTCAAAGAACAAATAATACATTTCACAAATCCATTAAAAACTCACCACAAAAGAGGCAAAAATAGGGCAGACTCTGCATCTGTCTTTCTAATATGATTTTGGAAACTATCAAGAACTGAATTTATGCCAATAAGGGAGAAAGAATTCTCCACAGGATGCCACATTATGCTGTTCTGGAACAAACTGTGGTACATTATAGAGTACCTTTTGCTAAGATTCCTAGTCCAATATAGAATATTGCACACGTTAGTGTCCACAGATGAGGTGAGAGACAAATGACAATAGATATATTATGATTTCATCATGCAAATGACACAACTGATATACTTATGTTAGATATCATGACAAGATTACATGTCATTTGCATGATGACATTCTAGTTCACAGATCATTATTTTTCTGGCATAGCTTTATAAGGATACTATTACTTGCATGATACACAAGTCCATGGATACATAGTGTACCAATTAATTTCTTGGCAAGATGAAGGGTGGGAAATATTTTATTTTATTTTATTTTTATTTATTTTGGGATTTCTACGCTGCCCTATCTCCCAAAGGACTCAGGGCGGCTCACAACGATAAAAAGATACAATACAAATATTAAAAAACAAAAAAAATGGTCAGGACCAGGTGGAATAGGCCGCTTACGAGGACAAAGTCTTGTACTAGGGTGTGCCTACATGTGGAAGATCTAGAGACTTCTTACTCTCTGGAAGGTCTTTAACAGTTCAATAAAACTGGTTCCAAAGAAGGCAAAACTGATAAAAGGAAAAGTAGGACACCAGTGCAGGGGTGGGATTCTGCCAGTTCGGCCCGGTCCGGGCAAAGTGGTAGCTCCAAAGATCAATTGTAAGCAAACCGGTTCGCTCTGATGATCAGCTGTTGGGCCCACCCATGCACCCCAGCTCTAGTCTGTGCTTTATTTCTGGGTTTTCCAGCTCAGCTGATTTGCACAGCACAGCGGATTGCTGTATATCAGCTGTTTTACACAAGGGGCTTGCAGCAGAAGGTGAGTTGCAAACGCTGCACGCGCGGGCAAAGCATACACTCACCGAACTGGTTGTTACACCAATTGAATCCCACCCCTGCATCAGTGGTCTACTATGGTATTCATTCCTGTCCAAGCAATAAAATTAAAACGGAGAGAAATAATGTCCAAATGGAACTTAATAAACATAGGTGCCTGCTGAATTGATAGGGCCATGGAGAATAGGGAACACCACACCAAGGTCTTAATTCAGTTCAGAATATAACTTGGTGGTTGACTGCATGCAAAGGGACATGCTAGCAAAGCAATCATAGGAACAATAATTCATTTAGAACCAATGTAAAAAAAATGTCCTGGGAAACAGAAAACCCTGGAGCATTTGCAGCTACCCAATAGCCTAAGTGAATGAGAAAAAATATCTGTTTGCATCCCATTTAGAATACCCAGCCTCTGGCTTTCTGACTTCTGAACCAAATATTTTATATTGTATTTAAGGTACCATAGAGACTGCATCAAATCAAAGTCAAATCTTGGTGACTAGATGGAGAAATTCACATAATTATTTTGGCATTAGTATAGATTTTGATGGCCACTGCCTTTTTCTGAGATTTCTCCAAGATTTCATAGTTTAGTTCACAAGCCTGGGATTTGTGAAGAAGCCTGGGATTTGGGGTACATATTAACCAAGTCAGATCCTTCTTAGCTTTTACAAGATTGCTAAGGTTCTGGTAGGGGCACAAGCTTGTTGTGTGCACATTATTGCTATATAATGAGCCATTTTTAATTATGCTTTCAAACTGACCAGACTAGGTGCTTACGATATGCAGGAAGATCCAGGTCACTTCCACACCACCATTTTCACTTCCCAAACCACCAGAAACAAACCACAGAGAATGCTTCATGTTATGTATGTAGGTTTGAAGTCATTGGTTTAGTTTGAACTGTTCTTGTAAAATGTTGGAAATGATTGGTTTAAAAAGTGCGGGAAAACCCTGCACTCTGATTGGCTGGCAACTGCAGCTGCTGGCTATAAGTAACAGCTGCAGCCTAGCCAAATTGGGTCCATTCTGAGCTGTAGTCACTAATAAACTAAGAGCTTGAAGCACTCCGCGTCTGCCTCTTCATGCAAACTTAACACTGGCGACGAAGGTGGGATTCCCCTGAAGAAGACAGCAACGCGGAACAGAAGGAGAGCGAGATGGCTGCACTGAACACCCCCCCAGCCCCGTTCGATCCGACGGCAGAAGACTGGGAGTCGTATGCAGATCGTTTCCAAATGTATTTGGAGGGAAACGATCTTGCCGACATTTCCGAGAAACGGAAGAGGACGATCTTTCTCACGCACTGCGGTCCGGCAGTTTTCAAGATGGCGAAGGCATTGGCGGGAGCTGCAGACATGAAGGTAATGGAATGGCCTGACTTAGAAAAACTGTTAAGAGCCCATTACGCGCCACAAGTATCGTGCCTCATTAAGAGACATGAGTTTTACTGTAGGGATCAAGGGGAAAGCAAAAACGTAAACGACTTTGTGGCAAGTTTAAGAGACATTAGGGGTGCATGCAAATTTAACAATTTAGAAGAGGCTAGCGCTACGCAAGTTCTGAAACCTAAGATCACGCTGAAGGAAGCAATAGAAGAGGCCTCTTCCACAGAAGCTACCAAGTCCTCAGCAGCAGCCATGAAAAAAATTAACAAGGCCACAAGCCATCCTGATGTGGAAAAGTCCACAACAACTCATTGTGAGCAAATAGATTCTGAGTCAGACTGTAGTGAGGTGGAGGAAGGAATTTACAGACTCAGAATGGAGTGGAAAAAGAAAGACCTGGGAAGAAAGAGGCAAGATTTCTACTGCAGAGGTTGTGGGGGAAGCCACCCACGCACTGAATGCAAGTTGACATTGGGTTGGAGATGGATTGGGAGGAGAGACCAGGTTGTAGTAACCAAACAGGTTCTACCATTACTAAGTCCAAGTAAGGAAATGTCAGCAGACACATTTCTCTCACAAGGTGAGAACCTTAAAACATCTGAACCACGAGGTCTCAACGCACGTAAGAGCCCCACCTATTTAAAAGAATACATTAGATAGGTTGGGGTTTGAGTATGGACTGAACCTAGTGGGGAGGGGTGTTATATATGTAGGTTTGAAGTCATTGGTTTAGTTTGAACTGTTCTTGTAAAATGTTGGAAATGATTGGTTTAAAAAGTGCGGGAAAACCCTGCACTCTGATTGGCTGGCAACTGCGGCTGCTGGCTATAAGTATCAGCCGCAGCCCAGCCAAATTGGGTCCGTTCTGAGCTGTAGTCACTAATAAACTGAGAGCTTGAAGCACTCCGCGTCCGTCTCTTCATGCAAACTTAACAGTTTTCAACAACCACTTTGTAGATGTGCCATCCTAAGGGCATTCTAAATATAAAGTAAGGCTCTCTGCAAAGGTGGAATATATTAACTAAGCTTACTAGAGGATTGTATTGTCCTTATTAGAAATAATGCTTTGCCTACATTCATTTAACACAGTGGGGATACATTTTTGTAGCTAGGAATTACAATACATGATTTGGTGAAGGATAAAAACCCCAGTGAGTGAAGTAATGGGAATGGGTAGAATCTCACAATATGCATGCAGAATAACAATATCTTGATTATGGGCAGGAAGGATTTTTGTTTTTAACTATGTTAGGACTATTTTAGGGCTTACAGCAGTTGTATTAGGTATGATCTAATCTAGGCTTCCTATATATAGTTCTTCTCCTTTTAAACCAAACAATAGCTTCCCATCTTTGCATTATCCTTTTTCTCAGAATTTTAGCAAGTTTATTCATGTCATAATTCCATGACATCACAGCTCCTCAACTAATGGCAAGATGCAGCTGATTCTTACCTTATCTATATATAAATATTTACTTTTATATCAAGTATAAAATAGATTGTATGGAAGCCAGGAATAAATATGGCTTTATTTTATACAGGATGTAGCTGGGCTTTATAACTATCCTCCCTGTAGTTTTCTTATCTTGGAAAACTGATGTGTATTGGAAAGTGATCTTTTTGTGCTGTTTGTGATAAGTTAGATATCTCAGAATTGGTTAGTGGTTACCTTGCCTACAAAAGATGAGTTGGAGATTCTGATCCGTAACAAAGAAATTGGTGGGAGGCAGTTTAAAAGAACAGGCTACAGGAAGAAACAACAAGGAAAGCAACAGAAGCAACCACAGATGGATAACTTGCCCTTTGCCTGTTTCAAATAGCAACATGGCCTGGTTGAGTCTTATCGGCTTTGTAGAAATGGCAGCATACATTTAAGCTTGTCTCTCTAGAACGCATACTGTAAAACCTTTCAGCACTGCCTTAACCCTATAAAAAGAAAAGAGGCGTGCAAGAAACAGAAAGTAAACAAAAGCCAAAGTCACCTGATGAAAAATTCTTCAATGTGCAGAAAACAGCTAGATTCTGGGTGTAAAAGGGAAAGGGGAAAAAAACCACTTCAAAGGAATAAGATTAAAAAAAACTCATACTGACGGTAGCAAAAGTGTATAAATAAGCCTGAATTATCTTTTTCTTATACAACTGAGAATAAACCAAATTAAATTGTAATCATTTGTCTAGACAGACCTATGGTAATAGGTGCATTTGCCATAGAATCTTAAGAACTTAATCTCTGGGAAATTGTTCCTAACATTCAGCCACTCTTTTGTACTTGCCCTTTTACTGAGAGACCAGGACATTCTCCTTAATTTAGATATGTATTTCTTCCACCCACACACAAGACACATATTGCTTTTATTGTACTCTCAGGATCCTTTGCCAGATTTTTTACTTCAAATTTCTCTCTCAGAGAGTTCAGTGTGCTTGTAAATTGTCCATGGCATAACTGATCTGAAACTAAGCTTCATAATACTTCTGGCAGAGCTTCTGAGTGTCTTCTTTTTCTTGAAGGAATTTGTTGATCGGTATTGAAGTTATCCTTAAGAACAGCTAAGGAATGAGACAGCTATTTTGGAGAGTGAGGACATATCTTTCTTTCCTTGTATTACTACTCTCTCCAGCTACACAAATTATAATCCAGTTGCTTTGAATTTAATTTATCATTAACTGTAGTTAAAAATAAGCAACCTTCACTTCAGATGTATTCCTAAATTAAACTTGTTTCTTTCAACTTTGCCAGAAGAAGAAACTAGATGAAGTAATTATACAGGGTTTCCTCATAATGCTAAATCATGGTTTTTCATATGACCTATATGAATGTGAAATAGGTACACAATAGGGAATAATGTTCTCATGAAAACATCAAATTTCTTGACTGTCTTTTATTACTTGTGAAATATTCTATGAGACCCCAGATTACCTGCACAATAAAATACATTTATATTTGAATACAAATATAGCTACCTGAAAGGTAGCTGTAACAATGCTACACATAGAACTGAAATAATATATTTCTCCAATGAATTTTAACAGAAAGGCAAGCAGGCAGCAAAATAATAGAAAATGTTTGAAATCTTAAAACTGGCCTTAAGAGACTTTTCAGTTATCAAAAGTTGTAAAATATAGGTGCCAGAAACTGTTAAGTTTGCATGAAGAGTCAGATGCGAAGAGCTTCAGTGAAGAGTTTATTAGTGACTACAGCTTGAATGGACCCAACTTGGCTGGGCTACGGCTGCTACTTACAGCCAGCAGCTGTAGTTGCCAGCCAATCAGAGTGCAGGGTTTTCCCACACTTTTTAAACCAATCCTATTTGACATTTTACAAGAACAATTCAAACTAAACCAATGACATTCAAACCTACATACATAACACCCCTCCCCACTAGGTTCAGTCCATACCAAACCCCAACCTATCTAATGTATTCTTTTAAATAGGTGGGGCTCTTGTGTGTACGCTGAGACCTTCGTGGTTCAGAAGTTTTAACATTCTCACCCAGTGAGAGAGGAAATGTGTCTGCTGACATTTCCCACTGGGACTTCCTGTGAAAGAAGACCCTGTTTGATTGTTAGAATCTGGTCTCTCCTCCCAACCCATCTCCAGCCCAATGTCAGCACCCAAGTCAGGTAGTGATGTACAATCTTCCACTTGTAAGGATGGATTTTGGCATTGTGACAGGTTTTGGAATGGTTCCTGTCGTAATGGCTCATTACACATGGGGTGGATTCTTGCTTGCTGATTTTCCTCCTGTTCCTCCCCTTCCCCTAGAATTGACATCAGGTGAGGGAACTAGAGAGGAACAAGTGCGATGTTCCTGAGAACCTGGATCTAAGTTGATCAATGTGCCTGCTCCAGAGGAGTCCATCCTCTGTTTGCACCCTGTAAGAATGAGGGCCTGTGATTTGAGTTATCTCAGCAGGAATCCACAAAGGTTCACCCATAAGGTTCTTAGCATAAACAGAATCACCCACACTGAATGTGCGAACTTTGGAAGTGGAATCTAGTGGTGTGTTGGGTGCGTAAGGGATGAAGGCGGTCAAGGGAAGACTAAGTTTCCTACCCATCAACAACTCTGCTGGGGATAAGTTATTAGATGGGTTAGAGTGATGTGCTGAACACTAAGAAGTTTTTCAACTTTCAGTGATGTCCCCAGGACCCAGTTGCTGAAGCCTTGGTAAAATGTACCATGCTCAGCCCGCCATTAGCTGAAGGGTGCCCAGGGGCAGTAAGGGCATGTCTGATACCCTGTTGTGCTAAATAGGATTCAAAAAGGTTGGATGTAAATTGAGGGCCATTGTCAGAAACAAGCACATCAGGTAACCCGTGAGTTACAAAAAGCTTTTTAAGCTGTTTGATGACAACATCAGTTGTGGTGGATGCCATAGGGATAACCTCTAGCTATTTGGAATATGCATCTACTATAATAAGAAAGGTGTGCCTTCTGGTAGGTCCAGCAAAATCAATGTGAATCCTGGACCACGGGCCCCCAGGACATTCCCATTCCTGTGTGGGGGCGTGAGATGGGGCAGGCCTGACAGTTGGGACAAGATGCAACCCAATTTTCAACAATTTTGTCAATACCTGGCCACCATACATAACTCCTGGCCAATCCCTTCATTCTGACAATTCCCGGATGACCCTCATGTAACATTTCCAAAACCTCTCTTGGCAGTTTTGCAGGAATAACCACTCTGTTACCCCATAAAATACATCCTCTTAATACAGATAATTCAGTTTGCCTGGATTTAAAAGGTTGGGCGAGTTGAGGTAGATCTTGAAGTGGCCAACCTTTCTTAATCCAGCCTATGACAGGAGCCAATAAAGTGTCTTTGGCAGTCTCTCTGGCAATTTGAGCAGCATGTCCTGGAAGTTTGGCAACAGTTTCTAGGAAAAAGGTGTGACTCTCAGGAACAGGGTCCTCAATGTGTGAAGGAAGTGGGCAGCGACTCAAAGCATCTGCATGCCCAATGTCTTTGCCAGGCTTGTGGATAAGTTTGTATGAATAAGCAGCAAGAAATTCAATCCACCTCAGCATTCTTGGTGACAGGATAGTAGGTGTAGGTTTGTCTCCTGCCACAATGCCTAAAAAAGGTTTGTGATCTGTGACAATGGTAAATGTTCTCCCATACAGATATTCATGAAATTTCTTAACAGCTGCAACAATTGCCAATGCTTCCTTGTCTGTAATTGGCTGTAATTCCTCTCTGCTTTGGTCAAAGTGCGAGAGTAAAATGCAATAGGGGCTTTTCTCCCACTGGGAAGCCTGTGGCTCAACCCCCCACTCCAAAGGGAGATGCATCACAAGTCAGTACAACAGGCAAATTCTCAGAGAACTGTATCAGTACAGCATCAGACGTGATTAGTCTTTTAATACTGTTAAATGCTGATTGTTCCTTCCTCCCCCAGACCCAAACAGACTTTTTGTCAAGTAATCTGTGCAATGGTTCTGCAATGGTTGCCTTCTGAGGTAGGAACATGTGATAAAAGTTAATGAGTCCAAGGAAAGCTTGCAAATCTGTTTTGCATTTAGGTCTAGGGGCTTCTTTGATGGCTTGAACCTTGGCATCGGTCGGGTGGATGCCATGCTTGTCAATCATATAGCCCAGGAACTCAACCTTGTCAGTTTTAAGAGTGCATTTTTCTTCTTTGACTTTTAACCCCGCTTTCCTGAATCTGGTAAGGACTTCTCTGAGTCTTTCTTGTAACTGAGTGTCATTTTCAGCAGAGATTAACACATCATCAAAGTAAGGCACTACCCCTGGCAGTCCTTGGAGCATCCTTTCCATAAGGCTTTGGAAGATGTCACAATGGTTTGGGCCTCCTGACATCATCAACTGTTAGTTGTTGATATGCTTGGGTGAGATCCAATTTGGCAAAGACTGTACCCCTGCCAAGTGAATGTAACAGAAGATGCACCACTGGAACTGGTATGCGCTCTGCTGCAGCGCATGGTTCAGTGCCCCTTAAAGTCTCCACAGATTCTTACTGACCCATCAGTCTTGACTGGTGTGACTATGGGTGTCTCCCACCTGGAGTGGTCAGTGGGCTCTAAAACCCCTTGAGCTATTAATTTATCTAATTGTGCATCAATTTTTTCCTTTAAAGCAAATGGGACCCTTCTGGGCTTTAAACGAATTGGGGGCACCCTGGGATCTAGCTTGAAAGTGATAGGGGTCCCCATATACTTGCCCAATCTGTCGCTGAAGACCTCTGGAAACTCAGACTTCAAGGCCTCCTCCCATTCAGAGTTGCTCATGTGATTGATGCCAGTCACCTCGATGCCTAGTGGATTGAACCACTCAAGTCCCAGCAAGCTTGGGTGATCCTTGTCCACGATGGTCAGGGGCAAACGTTTGGTGTGGCCTTTGAACTTCACGTTGAATTCTCTTGTTCCAGCTACTGGAATCTTGTTCCCTTGGTAGTCTTCAAGAGTCAGTGCTTGCTTCTGGAAATGTTTCTTCTGAATGTTGGGAAGTAGCCTGTGAATAGTGTCCTGTGACACCATAGATAAATAGGAGCCTGAGTCCACTTCCATTTGGCAAGGCCTTCCTTCAATGAGTACCTTCACATGTACTTTCCTGCTTCTCAAGGGTGAAGAATGACCAATGGTGACTGTTTGATGAGTTTCATTCTTCCCATTTGCTTCTGAGTTGTGCCCCATTTTCTCACTGAAGTTGTTGGGCTTGAAATCTTTGTCAGGAAACTTTCTTCTGTGTGGAGGAGTTCTGGATGATTTGCAGACTCTTGCTAAATGATTTGCAGAGGCAGAAGGTATCAAGAATTCAGATTCAGTGGGGTGCCCCCACAACCTCTGCAATAAAAGTCTTGCCTTTTCTTCCCAGGTTTTTCTTTTTCTTTTCCATTCTGAGTCTATAAAGTCCTTCCTCCACCTCACTACAGTCTGTTTCCAAATCTATCTGCTCGCAATGAGTTGTTGTGGACTTTTCCACATCCGGATGGCTTGTGGCCTTGTTAATTTTCTTCATGGCTGCTGCTGAGGACTTAGTGGCTTCTGCTGAGGAGGCCTCTTCTATGGCCTCCTTTAACGTGATCTTAGGTTTTAATAATAATTTGCTCTGAAGCACCTTGTCTTTGAGGCCTAGAACAAACCGATCGCGCATGGCCTCCTCCAAGCTGTTAAATTCGCATGCACCCCCAATGTCTCTTAAGCTTGCCACAGTCGTTCGTTTTCCCTTGATCCCGGAGTAAAACTCGTGTCTCTTAATGAGGCACGATACTTGTGGGCATAATGGGCTTTTAAAAGCTTTTCTAAATCAGGCCATTCCATTACCTTCCGTCTGCAGCTCCGCCAATGTCTTCGCCATCTTGAAGACTGCGGATCGCAGTGCTTAAGGAAGACCGCCTTCTTCCGCTTCTCGGAGATGTCAGTGAGGTCGTTTCCTTCCAAATACATTTAGGCGATCCGATCGATTCCCAGTCTTCTGCTGCTGGATCGAGCGGGGCTGGGGGTGTTCAGCGCAGCCATCTTGCTCTTCTGCTTGTCTTCGCATTGTCTTCTCTTCAGGGAATCCCATTCGCCAGTGTTAAGTTTGCATGAAGAGTCAGGCCGAAGAGCTTCAGTGAAGAGTTTATTAGTGACTACAGCTCGAATGGACCCGACTTGGCTGGGCTACGGCTGCTACTTATAGCCAGCAGCTGTAGTTGCCAGCCAATCAGAGTGCAGGGTTTTCCCGCACTTTTTAAACCAATCCTATTTCACATTTTACAAGAACAATTCAAACTAAACCTATGACATTCAAACCTACATACATAACAGAAACTATGAACTAATATAGACCTGCAAGGTCAGATATACTGTAACTTGCACAAACAAACATCAAAACTGGTTAAGGTTAAACTCTAAAAGAAGACTCCCATCTCTTCAATTAGCCTTATCAAACATAGGACTGTACACTTGATTCTATGGATCAGCTTAAGCAACAATTTATGTTCTCCCTGAAACTTTAGTACCTATTCAAGATAGGTACTTTTGTTTTTCCATTGCTAATGTACTTTGTTGTGCTAGCACTTACTTCCAATGTTAGCATTAGCAGTAGCCAAGCAAATTGTTCCAGGTAACCACAAACAAAACATAAAGACAGTAGGTATTTCTGTCATCCCGACAATTGATCATTGGAGGGAGGCTGCCTGATAGCAACAAAAAGACTTAATTTCCAAGAACAGGTCTGTTCTGAGTCAATGGCATTCATCACACATTCATGAAATAGGAATTCTATAACAGGTCATCTTGTGAGGAAGTATTTTCTTTTCTTCTTTCTGGCTTCTATCAATCAGTTTTAGTTGATCTTGGGTACTAGTATCATAAAAAAAGAAGGTAGACCTCTATAGGCAATTGGAGTTAAGCATTGATATGATTGTGGCATGTTTTAACATATCTCTTCTCAGTCATTAAAGGTACAGTACACCAGAAGCTTTATATATATTGTATACCAAATTTTTGGTTCCTCAACATATAATTAAGAGACCCATACATTTGGACCAGAGGTGTCAAATT
This sequence comes from Naja naja, assembly GCA_009733165.1. NCBI lineage: Eukaryota > Metazoa > Chordata > Lepidosauria > Squamata > Elapidae > Naja > Naja naja. The sequence continues at coordinate 128,216,753 of CM019150.1, read as the reverse complement.
CAATTTCACTGAGGGCCGAGTCAGGATTCTGTTTCACTTTGGAGGGCCAGGGTGGGCATGGCCAGTTTGATATCACTTGTGTTAAGGGTTTCTGTGGTGGCCTAAACACTCAGCCAGTGAAAATGGGCCCCTGAGCTCCATATTCAGCTGCGATGGCTTCCTGCAACTATGCCGGTGAAAATGGAGCCCTCCTGAGCTCCATTTTTGCTGGCAGAGGCACTGCAGGGGCAGGTCCTTTGCTGTTTCCAGGGCCACCCTCTCAGACCAGATCTAAGTATCCCATGGACTGGATCTGGCCCCCACACCTTGAGTTTGACCCCCTGATTTGGACCATTATAATAATTCCACTTCTATTTTTTGTCTATTTTGTTGAAAACATACTATGTCATCATCAGAAATAGAGCCATAGGCCAATTGAGTTGTGGTCATTGAATCTTGGAAAGAAAACATTGAAATGATTGAAATGATTACTATAGCATTTATTTCTTAATGGATATGTCTGTACAATGACTTTTCAAGGCTATAGTGTTGTTAATTTAGCAACAAACCACATTGAGTATGGTATTTAAAATATGCTTTGGATAAACTATATGTACACAGTTGCTAGGATATTTTATATACATTAGCTGAAATGATTTGAAGCTATACAACTAAAGATATTATAGAAAAGTATAGTCCAAACATGAAAAAAATATTCCTTAAAGTGTGGGCCTGAATTTTTGCTTCACTAGCTTTGGAGCATAATTGGATGCATAAGTCTCTTTTGAAACACAAAGCAAATAATTAATGGGAAAAGCCCCTTAATTATATGTTGAGGAACCAAAAGTTGGTATACACAAGCTTCTGGTGTACTCTACCTTTGATGACTGAGAACAGATATGTTAAAACATGCCACAATCATATTTTTAGGAGATCAGATAATCTATTCTTTGTGTAGTTTGTGTTCAGTTATTTTTAATTCCTCCAAGAATGCATATTTTTCATAATTATAGTTCATCCGTAGTTCTTCACTTCAATACAAAAAGCCATACATTTAATCCTAAAAGGAGAAAAATGGCAGATTAGGCATGAGGCACCCATTTCTTTTATTCTATCTGTTTAAACTGCACTTTATTTAGACCTGCATCCTCAAACCAATTGCATTTTCATCTTTCTCATTCGGCTTGCTGTAATTTTCTTAGCAAAATTTGAGATGCACATTTTTGTTGCATAAATGTAAACAGATTGAATCCTGTATGTCTAAGGACAGGGTTAACCCTATATATTTTGGTTGCAACTAATAGGAAATCCCTGGCTTGTGAGCTGTTTTTAGCCCCAGAGATTCCTCTGGAGATTACCTGGAGCTTATTAAACTGTTTTAAACTAAATCTAGCATGAGTTATTAAAGGCATGATCTCAAAATGTTGTCATTGTTTGGCAACTGAGCCAATTTATTCCCACCTCAGGTGAGGGACTATAAGCAGTGCACTTGTGTCAGACTTCCTAAGAGAAGCACTGGAATTCTTCAGGACTTGGCAACAGGCTGTTTTCTCAATACTAGAAGAACACTTGCCTTACCCACCTCCTGGCTCCTGGTTCTCCTCTTTAAACTGACATAGCTTAATAAACTCAGCAGGGGAATAACAACTTGGTGGTGTGTCATTGTGGAGGCTTCTCAGCATTTCCAATTGCAAACAAAATGGGCTATATGGATGTGATACAAGGCACTAGTTACATGTCATTTTTGTATCCTTCTGTTAGCCAGGTAGAGGGTACACTAACTGTTGTATGAAGTGTTAAGTTTGCATGAAGAGACAGAAGCGGAGTGCTTCAAGCTCTTAGTTTATTAGTGACTACAGCTCAGAATGGACCCAATTTGGCTGGGCTGCGGCTGATACTTATAGCCAGCAGCCGCAGTTGCCAGCCAATCAGAGTGCAGGGTTTTCCCGCACTTTTTAAACCAATCATTTCCAACATTTTACAAGAACAGTTCAAACTAAACCAATGACTTCAAACCTACATACATAACACCCCTCCCCACTAGGTTCAGTCCATACTCAAACCCCAACCTATCTAATGTATTCTTTTAAATAGGTGGGGCTCACGATGCGTTGAGACCTCGTGGTTCAGATGTTTTAAGGTTTTCACCTTGTGAGAGGAAATGTGTCTGCTGACATTTCCTTACTTGGACTTGTAGTAATGGTAGAACCTGTTTGGTTACTACAACCTGGTCTCTCCTCCCAATCCATCTCCAACCCAATGTCAGCACCTAAATCAGGTAGTGATGTGCAATCTTCCATTTGTGAAAATGGTTGTTGGTATTGTGACAGGTTTTGGGATGGTTCCTGTCATAGCTCGTTACACATGGGGTTGATTCTTGCTTGTTCATTACACTCATGATCCTCCCCTTCCCCCCTAGAAGATGCAGTAGGTATGGGAACCAGAGAGGAGCAAAAGTGATGCTCTTGAGGCAATCTGGATCTTAACTGATCAATGTGCCTGCTCCAGAGGACACCATCCTCCATTTGTACCCTGTAAGACCTGGGGCCTGTGATTTGGGTTATCTCAGCAGGAATCCATAATGGTTCACCCATGAGGTTCTTAGCATAAACAGAATCACCCACAGTGAAAGTCAATTTTACTAGTGGAATCTAGTGGTGCGTTGGGTGCGTAAGTGGGATGGAGGCGGTCAAGGGGAGACCTGAGTTTCCTACCCATCAACAATTCAGCTGGGGTTAAATTAGTTGAGGGGTTGGGAGTGATATGCTGAACACTGAGAAGTTTTTCAACTCTCTCAGTGATATCCCCTGGACCCAATTACTGAATTTTTTCCTTGGTAAATCGTACCATACGTTCAGCCCGGCCGTTAGCCGAAGGAAGCCCAGGGGCTGTCAGGGCATGTCTGATACCCTGTTGTGTGCCACCCCTGGCAACCCTTGTAACATTCTTTCCATAAGGCTTTGGAAGATGCCTGGTGCCACACTTACTCCAAATTGCAATCTTTTGCATTTGAAGGCACCTCTATGGGTCACAATGGTTTGGGCTTCAGCAGTGGCATCATCAACTGTTAATTGTTGATATGCCTGTGCCAGGTCCAACTTGGCAAAAACTGTGCCCCTCCAGAGAGTGTAATAAATGATGCACTACTGGAACTGGATATCGCTCTGTTGTAGCGCATGGTTCAATGTCCCCTTGTAGTCTCCAAATTCTCACAGACCCATCAGCCTTGACTGGTGTGACTATGGGTGTCTCCCACCTGGAGTGATCTAAAACCCTTGGGCTATTAGTTTATCTAATTGTGCATCAATTTTTTCCTTTAAGGCAAATGGGACCCTTCTGGGTTTTAAACAGATTGGTTGTACCTTGGGATCTAGGTTAAATGTGATGGGGGTCCCCAAGTACTTGCCTAATCTGTCGCTGAAGACCTCTGGAAACTCAGACTTCAAGGCCTCTTCCCATTCAGTGTTGCTCACGTGATTGATGCCAGTCACCTTGATGCCCAGCGGGTTGAACCACTCAAGGCCCAGCAGACTTGGGCAGTCCTTGTCCATGATGGTCAGTGGTAGGCATTTGGTGTGGCCCTTGAACTTCACATTGAATTCTCTTGTTCCAACTACTGGAATCTTGTTCCCTTGGTAGTCTTTAAGAGTCAATGCTTGCTTCTTGAAGTGCTTCTTCTGGATGTTGGGAAGAAGTCTGTGAATAGTGTCCCATGACACCATAGATAGGTATGAGCCTGAGTCCACTTCCATTTTGCAAGGCCTTCCTTCAATAAGTACCTTGACATGCACTTTTCTGCTTCTTAAAGGTGATGAATGACGAATAGTTACTGTTTGATGAGTTTCATTCTTCCCATTTGCTTCTGTGCTGCCCATTTTCTCACTGAGATTGTTGGGCCTGAATTCTTTGTCTTTGCTTGTAGCAAACTTTCTTCTGTTGGGTGGAGGTCTCGATGATTTGCAGACTCTTGCTAGGTGTCCTCTTTTATCACAACGGAGGCAATGGTGTCTAAAACTTGCATTCAGTCTTGGGTGGCTTCCCCACAACCTCTGCAGTAGAAATCTTGCCTCTTTCTTCCCAGGTCTTTCTTTTTCCGCTCCATTCTGAGTCTGTAAATTCCTTCCTCCACCTCACTACAGTCTGACTCAGAATCTATTTGCTCACAATGAGTTGTTGTGGACTTTTCCACATCAGGATGGCTTGTGGCCTTGTTTATTTTTTTCATGGCTGCTGCTGAGGACTTGGTAGCTTCTGCTGAAGAGGCCTCTTCTATTGCTTCCTTCAGCGTGATCTTAGGTCTTAGTAATAACTTGCTCTGAAGCACTTTGTCTTTAAGGTCCATAACAAATCGATCGTGCATGGTCTCTTCTAAATTGTTAAATTCGCATGCACCCCCAATGTCTCTTAAACTTGCCATGGAGTCGTTTACGTTTTCGCTTTCCCCTTGATCCCGACGGTAAAACTCGTGTCTCTTAATGAGGCACGATACTTGTGGCGCGTAATGGGCTCTTAACAACTTTTCTAAGTCAGGCCATTCCATTACCTTCATGTCTGCAGCTCCTGCCAATGCCTTTGCCATCTTGAAAACGGACCGCAGTGCGTGAGAAAGATCGTCCTCTTCCGTTTCTCGGAAATGTCGGCAAGATCGTTTCCCTCCAGATACATTTGGAAACGATCTGCATACGACTCCCAGTCTTCTGCCGTCGGATTGAACGGGGCTGGGGGGGTGTTCAGCGCAGCCATCTCTCTCTTCTTCTGCTCTGCGTTGCCTTCTTCTTCAGGGAGATCCCACCTTCGTCACCAGTGTTAAGTTTGCATGAAGAGACAGACGCGGAGTGCTTCAAGCTCTTTGTTTATTAGTGACTACAGCTCAGAATGAACCCACTTTGGCTGGGCTGCGGCTGCTACTTACAGCCAGCAGCTGCAGTTGCCAGCCAATCAGAGTGCAGGGTTTTCCCACACTTTTTAAACCAATCATTTCTTACATTTTACAAGAACAGTTCAAACCAAACCAATGACTTTAAACCTGCATACATAACAAAAACAACATTTATTTTAATTTTATCATACCATAAGTAAGCATGCCATCCAAATTTTAATTCATGGCCCTCCAGATAAGTAACCTCTTGTTTTGGAGAGCCACCACTCTAAGCCAGATCAAACAATAAGCCTCAAAGTACAATTTCAAAGCTGATAAATCCAAACCTCCTCTTTCTTTAGCATCTTGCAGTAATTTATATCTAATTCTTGATTTTCCCCCCCTCTTGCTATATTTTTTTTTTATTTATTTATTTGTTTGGACTTGTATACCTCTCTATCTCCCGAAGGACTCAGGGCGGCTCACAACAATAAAAACACAGAATACAAAATTTAAAATTATTAAAAGATATTAAATAGAGAACCCAAACAAATATCTAAAACCCCAAAGAAACTACAGATAAAACCCATTAAAAAACCCACCCCTCAATCCAGGCCGGCCTGTTGGCAAAACCACGTCTTTGGGTCATGGCGGAAGGAACGAAGGTCAGGGGCCAAATGAAGCTCCAGAGGGAACTGATTCCACAGGGTGGGCGCTCCCACTGAGAAGGCCCTAACCCTGGGGGTCACCAGCTGACACTGTCTAGCCAACGGCACCCCAAGCAGGCCCTGTCTGTGGGACCACACAGGGCGATGGGCAGATGTTGCTGGCAGGAGATGCTCCCGCAAATACACCAGCCCTAAGGCATGTAGGGCTTTATAGGTAAGTACCAGCACCTTGAATCTCACCCAGAGGGCAACCAGCAACCAATGCAGTTCACACAGGAGGGGTGTAACATGGGAGTATCGGGACACTCCCATCACAACCCGTGTGGCCGCATTCTGCACCAATTGAAGCCTTCGAGTGGTCCACAAGGGTAGCCCCATGTGGAGAGTATTGCAGTAGTCAAAACGGGAGGTAACGAGTGCATGAGTGACCATACGTAAGGCATCTCGGTCCAGGAAGGGGCTCAGCTGGCGCACCAGGTGAACCTGGGCAAATGCCCCCCTGGTCATGGCTCCCACCTGATCCTCCAAACTGAGCCGTGCATCCAGGAGGACACCCAAGTTGCGCATCCTATCTACAAGTGGCAACACCTCTCTGCCCATAACTAATGGTGGAACATCCTGGCAAACTCGAGATGCCGGTACATACAGCCACTCGGTCTTGGCCGGGTTGAGTCGAAGCCTATTCCTTCCCATCCAGATCCACACCGCTTCCAGGCACCGGGACATCACGTTGAGGGCATCACTGAACATAGAATTGCCCATTTGCCATTGTTTAAATGGAGTATCAGTTATAAATATTGAAAAAGTCTGAAATCAAAATAAAATAACATCTTTGGTAAAACGTTCATCTTAATTATAGAGATTCTACCTCATAAAGATAGTTGCAATTTATCCCATCTTGATAGATCTTTTTTGATATCATTCCACAGAGGTGGCATGAACAACTCTTGTGTGGTGAAGTTACTCTGTTCAGATTAAAGTGACACTCCAGCCTTGTGCATTGGAATTCCCACACAATTATTGTATTTAGCTTTTAATTCCAGCATGCACATGCCTTTTCACATTCATCTAGGATTATTAGCATTACACTTTCATTTCCATTGTTACAAGAGATTATAACTTTGATTACTTTTTGGCTTGGTTTCTAATGGGCAAATTAAATTATGGTTGCCAAAGCACAACTATGTTTGTTAAAAACTCCCCAGGTAGTGATGTATTCATTACAACCTGGGATACTTGTTTTCCTTTTTTCCTGAATCTTTAACATCAAGGTTTTGCATTATTTATTTATTTGTTTGTTTATTTCATTTATTGAAATTATATGACCATCTACTCACTCTTGGTGACTGTGGGGCACTTACAAAAAAAGTTGATTTTGAAATAATATTCATTCACCTGAAGACTTACTACTGATAATAGAATAGTAATACACAGCCCATCAAATTAAAATGAACCACCAATACTGCCATTGTGAGATGAATTTTTGAATTCAGCATAACTACACAACACAATAAGTATCCATATAGGAGATAATATCAAAATTGTTAATATCAAGAGAGGGGAGAGAGGGTGGGAGAGAGATATGGAGAGAGAGAGAGAGAGAGATGAATTGTAGTTTAACTATATGTAGAATGTCAGTGTGGGGCAGTAGAGGATAAGACAGGCTAATCAATTTATGGTGATTGCGTCAGTTGCTCTTATTTCTGTACTGTTGACTCAAAGAAGAAGAAGCTTGTGACTCTGCTCTGTCCTTGGCTTTTGTTTCATTTTGAGGGGCTGGTTGAAAGAGCTACTTGCTGAAGAAGTTCAGCTCCCGTCCATGCAAGGAAAGAAACTCCTTTGACGGGATACATGAATGAAGTGAAAATCCTCAGAATTTTATCACTATTGCTTCCACCTGCTGAAGGAATTCCACTCCCCTTGGGAGGCAACTCTTTCATCCAGTCCCCAGAGATGAAAGGGAGTCTTCTTTCCAGATGGCAGCAGCTTGCAACCTTCCCTGCCAGCTTCTCCACTGACTATCTCTGGAAGCTGACAGAGAAGATTGTCAAATGGTGATCAAGGGATGCTTGGCAATTGGTTGTAAGTATGGACAGATTGTCAAGCACCCAGATTGCAAACATCTTGACCATGGGGTGGTGAGGTAATATTTTGCAATGACCACAAGTGCTTTATGGAACATAAAGCACCTTTTCCAAGGCCACTGTAACTGCAGGCTAAATGAATAATTGTAAGATGAGAACTACCTGTACTGCCACTGGTGCTGTAGATTCAAGAATGAACCTTCTGGGATAGCACAGCTGAATTTAGCTTTTATTCTATCATTCAAATAAAAATGTGGCAAGGACAAAATTATTAATTTTAAAAATGCAGAATAAAGTCTGTCTAATGTAGGAAACTTCATTTCTTTGCAACGTCCAGTTTAATGCAAAACAGGTTGTAGTTTCACAAACTGTTGTGGGAAATGGCTGAAATATAAGTGATTGGTATTATCATTTATTTGCTTTTATGGAATCAAAGGATTCCCACAAAAGTTTTTGGAGAACAGGAGTAAATTGCTTTTTGAGCATTTAATCATTTCTTCATTATCAGCAAAAAATAATTGTAATTCTTTTACCACTGGTAATTTTCCTTTACTATATCAGCATTAACACCTGTTAATACTGACTGTCATTGTCATAATCTCTATGCCTGCAGTTGTATGTAAAGTTTTACTTGTTTTAGGCATATGACATAGAGTTTCAAATGTCAAATACAGCCAATAGGGACTTTATAAATGTCCAAGGGACATTTCACAGTATAATTTGGGATATCTCATATGTTAGAATGGATCTTGCATTCAAAGCAGAATTCTTTGCTTTGGGTGCAATTCTGTGCCATCTGAGAAAGAAACATTTCCTGGAGAAGTGAGTTTATGGTTTGGGATAATTTAAAGTTAATTGCATGGAGCTTCATTTATTACTCGCTTAAATATACTTTGATTTATGCTAGATAGAGTTTTGTGTGCTCCATGGGCTTCTCCTTGTTATTTGGAAGTGACCATAGATATGGTTGCTAGTTGTCAAGTGGACTGAGAAGATCCAATTCAAGTCCACCATAAAAAATTACTGGGTAACTTTGAGCCAGTCACTACTCTCAGATCAGTCTTCCTCATGTAAGTCATGGTGCAATCTTAAATAAAAGGCAGGCTATGAATCTAACAAATCATCATCACTTTTATCTTTATCATCAAGATTTCTTTTCCTACCAAGAAACCATAATACAGTAATACACTGTTTCTGGCTTTACAATAAATAGATATTTGCTATCTCAAACAGCAGGAGAGATGAAAATTGATGCTGTTTTGAAGGAGTAAAGACATATACCTGTGAACACCAGCTCTGAATCCATCTACAACCAATACAATTGTATTTTCCACTTGATATTTATTTAAAAATTTATTCACGCAATGAGTTTTTTTAAAAAAAAAATAAAGGTACTATTCATTCTTATTTTGAATCATCATGAGTCAAGAATAATTATTCCAACTTAGTTATAAGTGGTAGATAGTGGAAACAACCATCAAATATTTCCCTAGTCATTGTGCCTGTAAAGTTACAAATGCTCTTCTACTAGCAAATTCACTTGCAGACATAAGAAAAGGTTAATGCCTTATTAAATTGCCTATTATTTCAAAAATTCAGCAACTGGGGCTTGGAGGCATGCAGAATATTAACTGTGCACTGTTTGAGCAAGACAGTAGAACTGGGTTTTTTTTTTCTTGCTCCTCCCTTCAAATCAACTGATTTTGAATTACCCAAAATGTATCACTAGACAAGATCCAATATATATGAAGTAGATTCACCACACATTCCATGCATATTAGTCCTGTGTTGCCCTGTGTTCAAAAACATTTGGTCCTAGGTTCTGCCTACTTAACTCATCAGGTTTGCTATGCTGCTTCAACATGTTGGAGGTGTGTGTGTGAGGGTATCCATGTGGGTGAGAAATTAGGAAGAATGTCTACCATAGAATGCATACTAACAGTATATATTCCCAGCAAGGTCACTGAAGGTGTGAAGGTCATGCAGCTAGCTGTCCACCTAAAGCAAGAAGGCAGTTGTACTGGGCAGAAACAGTATAGGAAGACACTACATGGATGATCATTTTGGTGACAATAGCAAAGGCATAATTTCACCAAGAAAAGACCATATGGATAAGCAATATAAAATGATATATGATATAGCGCCAGATTATGGGCCCCTCAGCACAGATGGCATTCAACACACTACTGAAGAAAAGCTGAGAATTTTTTGAAGTAGTTACGATGCTCATGATACAGCCTTTAGAACATTTAGATGCTGAAGTTGCTAGTCAGAAAAAATAGAACATGAAGCTGCAAAGACAGAATGATAGTAGTAAGATGGAATAAAAGAAGCATGGAAAGAGTAAATACCATGAAGATGAAATGAAGTAATTGCATACTGAGATCTTAGGTATAATTGACTAGAAATGAACTGAATCTTGACTCGTTCAGTCAGAAGACCATACAATATACTTACTTAGGCACAAAGACAACAAAGAAATGGCATTTCTTTCATAGTTAAGAAAGATAAAGCAAAGTCGCTACTTTAATGGAATACTGTAAGTGACTAAATAATATCAGGTTGACTTAATAGTTGGTCACATGATATGATAGTTACCATGTTTGTGGTCCAGCCATTAATGCAGAAAAAAGTAATTTTACAGTCAAGTTCAATCTGACATCAAGAGAACATGCAAGCAAAATGTGCTGCTTGTGGTTACTTACTGGAATGCCAAAGTTAGAAATAGTAGGGCTAAAATGTAGATGGAAAGTGTGACTTAGGATATAGAGATGAAACAAGAGTTTAATTTTTTAATTTCTGCAGATCCAATATTTTTTTTATTTCTTTTGGCAGTCTTCAAACAGCCAAAACAGTGCCCACATGGTCATCCGTATATAGATGGAGTATATATAAATTGATTATTTATTGTTATGCAGATGTAGAAGAACGCGTTTATAATGGCAAGCTGTGGCCAGTACCTGATTGTGCAACAGATCATGAGCTGTTTATGTGCAAGGTTCAAAACAAACTAAAGCAGAAGAGCAAAGTCAGAGAGTTTTCATAATATGATCTTGACCATATATTCATATATCCATATTTTCAGGAGAATATCAGGAATTTATTTTAGGTCCATCAATAACCATTGACAAGAAATCAGAGGACATGATATCGAAGACATCATGATATCCAATTGCCAAGAATAAAAAGAAGTCAAAACAAAAAGAGCAAACCTTTCAGAAACAAAGTTAACAAAAATAAATAAACAAGCAAACAAACAAACAAATTGCTAGAGACATAAGAGGCAATACTCTAACATCTGTAAAGACACTGATGATGGAACAGCCTCAGAAAAATAAAGGAAGTCTTTCAATTTAGAAAGATATTGCAGCCATACCAATAGAAGAGAATATATGTAGGTCAGAGTTGAACTGTGGGATCATTGGTGCTCTGTGGACTTGGTTGTTTTGCTGCAGATGCTTCTTTACTCAACTATATGATATGTTCAGTGTGAGGTACTGGCACTGGTAGAATATTAGGTTACACCTTCAGTTCTTCTTCAAGAGCTAAGAACTCCACTGTTCCAGCCTTAAATTGGTATCCTAAAGAATACCAATGGACAGACAGTAATTGATTTAAAGAAGCTAAAAGATGCTGCAATTTTGTATAGTAGAGATGTCAACATTCAAAATACCTTAGAAGATAAGCTCTAATTTCCAAGAACCTCTAGTAATAGAAGACCAATCTTAAATTATCATATTTTGGACATATTATTCAAAGACCTAACTGTCTTGAGATGTTTATAATGCTGGGAAAAGTGGAACAAAATAAAAGAAAACAACCAGCAGCAAGATGAATGGATTTGGTGATGAATGCACAGTTAGAAGATCTGAAGGACCAGGCTGGGGACATAACATCCTGGAGAAGTTCTATCAATTTGGATGCTAAGAGTTTATATTGATTTGATGGGGCATAATGACTCAATCAGTCTATCTAGTTTTGTTTTCATTTTTTTTAAGTTTTAAAGGCATGCATTTTATAAGTCTCATAGCTTTTACAGATTTTTACAGATTCCAGTATAAACTTCTTTTTGTCTTTCTATGAAACTATGTCATTAAATGTGCTGAACTGAAAATGCTGCAGCAGTGTGGACACTATACATTTTAAAGTCCAGGTAGATCACCAGAATTGTTGCTATACTTTCTATATGCTTCAAATACCCAGTATCTGCATTTTATGTATCTTCTAGGCTTCATTGTATCTATCTTAGTACTTTAATCTTTGTCATTTAACTCTATCCAACTTCAGCTATTTCTACAGGATTAAATTTCCTTCCTAGAATGTTGAATCTTTTATGCTGTTCTATAATTATAGCATTTTATTAAAGGCGTTATAAGCAACATATAAGTCTGCTATACTGGCATTTTCTATCAGCCATTTGAATTAATGCAGAATATTTTATAAACGGAGCATAAACGACTACATATTCCAAGTGAAACAGAAGCAAAGAACTCCATGATCACACAATTTTCTCAGATTTATTGCCTGTGAGTCTTTGTGTAGATCTGAGCAATTTCACAAATTGGAAATGGCTTCACCACATTGTCTTGTGTATTTATAAGGGGTTCCCAATTACCGACATTCTTTTTCAAAGTCCTTTAGATATAGTCAGCTCTTATTTATTACATGCTTTCTTTTTAAAAACACATTTTGCACAGAATATGTATCAGTTTGCCTTACTCAGTGTTAAGATCCATTTTGCTGGATGTCAGTATGATTACCCAGTAGATAAACAGTTTTGTGAATCAAAGCCCTATAAAGTCCCCATTCTGCTCAAACCGAGCTAAGTGCAGCTGGAACAGGAAGAGGAGAAATCAAAATACTGCACAGTTGGATGGTTACGTTATGAAAATTCTGCTGAAATGGAAAACAGAGGTAGTGTCAGGATTCCAGCAATTACCCCAATTTCAAACCCCTTTTCCCCTCCCTTTCTGTTGGCAAGTCTAAAAAGACCATAGAAATACTTTATGAGTTGACAGGTAGGTTGAATGTTTGCCCATAATGCCCATTGAGAGCTTTAGGGAGCAAAATATTTCCCATCTTCATTTTGCTACCCAATCTGCTGCTAGTGTTCTAAATAAGCTATTTTATTTTATTTTCCTCTTACCAAGAAAATGATCCAGGCTACTTAGGGATCACAGAATGCATAGCTATGTAGCATTGTGACATTAATTAGATTTGGTTACATCAGGGATTGACAGTGTTCTCAACTTTAAGGACCATATTTTTCTCTTAGAGTAGAGGTGTCAAACTCACATTGTCAAGGTGGCATTGGGACTTTTCCCCCTTTGCTAAACCAGGTGTGGGTGTAGCCCAGAGGTGGTATGCAGCAGGTTCTGACCAGTTCTGGAGAACCAGTAGCGGAAATTTTGAGTAGTTCGGAGAACCAGCAAATACCACCTCTGACTGGAGATTTTACAGTATCCTTCCCCTGCCACACCCACTAATCCACACCACATAACCGGTAGTAAAAAAAATTGAATTCCACCACTAGTGTGGCCACCACATAACTCTCTGGCCTGCAGGCCAGAAGTTTGACAGCCCTGCCTTAGAGGAAAAGTACTAGAGTGGGGTCAAGGCAGAAATGGACATGCTTATACTTTTCTTTCCTTATCCATTCATTTTAGGGCTGCAAAAATCCAGACGACCACTTTTCAGCAGCATCCAACAAATTGTAACTCAGTGCTGCCAACTAATTGTATTCAGGATTTTAACAGCCCAGGTCTGGTAACCCTGATTCATCTGTTACTCATTTAATCACCCACTTGTTGTCTTTCATGTCCATATCTAAACACAAAGCACCCACTGTGATTGTCTTCATATGTTTGCTACTACATTCCCAACCTTCCATATCTTTAGCAAATGAAGTCAAGTCTAATAAGATGACAGGTATGCAAGCACAGTAAGCATCAGTCAAATTAATTTTGAAGGGCAATATTCTTCTCGGGTTCCATCAACTTTTGTTCCTTCTAGGATGACTCACAGCCAGACAACCTTTTAGTAGTGAATAAGGTGCACAACTGTAGAATGAGTTGGACTGCCAGATCTGATCCTAGTATTTACAGTAGTGTTCTTCCTCCCCTTCTTCCTCCTCTTCCACCTCCCCCCTCCTCCTCCTCCATTAATTATGAGTTCCTTAACATTTGAACTTTTGCATAACACTTGAGATTACATCTAATGTAGTTATTTCCTGAATAAACTTTGGCACCAACCATAATTTTGTCTAAGAAATAATGACTCCTTCCACCTTACAAATTGTACAGATAATATTTTTGCTCTTCTAGAGTAGCTACTGTCTTTGTCATATCAGAAGGTACAGTATTATGCCAATCTCTACTCAATCTTATTTTCTTACTTAAAAAAATCAAGGAATTTCCATCATGTAAATGTATAGTAAAGCTATCTATATAAATCTGTATTCTTTTATTTATGTAAATGATTTTCATCCTCTCTTTAAAAATAATAGCTTGCTCTATCATTAATAGATAGAATATTTATGTAATAATTGTGCTTATATCATCTCCAATTATCTCCATTGTTTCATAATTACATTTTCATTATATTGTTCAGGCTATACTTTAAAATTGCAATTGCTTTTCCTGGGGAGAGTTATTTCATTAATTTGGGTATTATTTGTTTATTTTATTATTATGTGGAACAGGCCCATTTTTTCCCTAGAAACTCCTTGATGTCCATCTGTCTCTTTTTTCCCCTCTTATACTTCTGGGATGTCCCAGGTGACAGTGCAATAATAATCTTCTAAAATAAGTAGGGAGAAAATCATTAGTCCTTAAACCTTTGATCCATTGTTAGGGTCATCCTGGAGTGGTGAGAACAGTTTCTTAACTAGAAGTGATTGGGAGAAATAAATGCTCATTTAATTTTTAAAGGAGGGGAGGAAGAGACTATAGGTACTGTCAGTCAAAGACAACTACAAACCACAGGGTGCTATATTCTCAAGATGTATTTTAAATAAATAGCTCAGTTCATTGCTTTTAGGGTATTATAACATCTCTTCAGAGTTTTCAGTGAAAGTACAAAACCCAGTGACTGACTGTAGCTGAAGTCTTAGAATAGCAATGAAGCATGTCAAAGGCCAGTCATTTCTGGAGCTCAGGCTCCTGTACAATTCTTGCACACCAATTTCCAAGCTGTCCTTTGGAAGCTATATGGAAAGCAGCAGCAATCTTGATCCATATGGGGAGCCATTGTTGTACAAGCCCTCCGGCTGAAGAGTAAAGATCATTATACATATTACTTCTCTGCTGACTTAAGCAGAATGAATTTATCTAGCCTTTTCAAAGCAACGCTGCCTCCATTTTGTAGGCAAGGCTCGAGGCATCAGGATCCATGCCTCTCCTTTCCCTAACCCACAATTATTCACAATGCTACTAGTAAATGTATTGGAACCTCACCTGTTTTGGTGCTGTTATTGAAGAATAAATAGATCTTGAGGAATTACACTGTATTTGTAGTGAATACCTGACAAGCAGGAATGCTGTGGCAAAAAAGCACAAAGATCAGTTTAGCTACATTTGAAGGTGGCCTTGTATATAAATAGAATAGTGAAGTAGATATTTACCACTCTGAACCTGTCAGTCTGGATATACGATAGCATTAAGGTTTCATTATGTTCAGAGAGAGAAATGCACGCACTGTCAATTGCCAAAAAGAGAAGCTTCATTGCTTCATGCTTAATCTGGGGCTAAGGAAAATATAAGCTCTCTTAAAAGTTGCTTCCCTCTCCCCCCCCCAGTGGCACCCCCCCCCCAGCTTATGAGTGTAATTCACAATTACTTTTATTAGAGGGCCACTTTAAAGCAAAGATAAGGGGGTGGGTAGCCCTGCTCTCCTATAAATTTCCTGGAAAGCCATATGGATTCATTTCTTAACAGGTTTTCACCACTATTCACTGGCGAGTGGTACTTCCAAGTAGTATTAAATTAACTCTCACTGCCAGCTGCTGGCCACTATAAATCTACTACAGTTTTATATATTTATCTGTTTGACATGTGTTTCTCATGAAGTCACATAAGATACTGCTGGTGGTATTTAGTCCTGGGAAATTTTTGATGCATCCTATATACAACATATAATTGTTCTTTGGTGAATGTTTAGGAAACTAATATCTTCTCTTCTACATTTTTGATGCAGTTGCAAAATGTAGATGGGAGGAACAGATTCAAATGCCAATGGATGGTTTTGTATATTTTAAGTTTTCCCCAGCATGATGATAGACTTAAATGGCTAGTTTATGATCACATAATGGTAAAATACTGCAACTTGTGATGGAGAAAGTAGAGAAGATAGTCTTTCTGCCCAAGTATTATGTCAAATTAAGAAATATTTCTGTTTTGAGATATGTGAGAGTTTTGTTCAGCTTGTGGGGGTGTTGATTTTCAGAAGAAGTTATCCAACTACCATCCATCACAAAAACTGGAATGCAAATTGCAATGTGAAAAAAAGGCTGAGATTTCTCCATTAGGGAAGATGGCTGTGGATATTGACTTCTCAGAAGTCTGAGCTTCAATCCTTTCATATTCCATTATGTTTGTCTAGCAAGCAATTGCAATTTGATCTGCTTCATGGTAGGAATAATTGTACATTGAGGTTATTTAAGAATTAACCTTAAGTTTGAGAATCAAAATTTGCAAGCTTCTGGTAATGTGTTAGGATTTAAAAATTGGCAAGTGGAAGCAACTTCAGCTTGTGATTGTTTCATCTTTACTTCTTCTAGGAATTGAGCAGACATATTTGGGGCTCCCTTCTCAAGCACATTCTTTTGATGAAATCTCTCCCCTGTGTTCATTTTTTGGTAAGAAACAGAGAAATGCTACTGAAGTGAAGCAGTAGATTTTCAAAGGTGATCAATATCATGATTAACTTGGTTATGTAGAAAGCTGATCAATCATATTATTGATCAGTTTAAGAAATGCATTAGAGTAACCATGTAGTAGTATGGTTAAATGTGTCAATGGCAGAGTACACAGATATTGAACTAGTCAAATTGTCTTGCAATGGATGCACATAATATTAAACAGAACCAGAGCCAAAGGCTTCATGAACTTTTGATTCCAATCTATAAGATGAATCTCCAGGGCAGCTTACAAAATGACAAATAACAGTAACAACAATAAAGAAAACCCTCATAATTAATAGACATCGCTCCCTCCTAACAGTTGAGAGTTTAATGAAATTAGGGGTCTGTTACGCCATGCAACATTTTCTCTCTCATTCTCTAGGTATTGTTTTTAACCCCACATCTAATCAACGTGCATATGAAACCAAGAAGCAAAACCAAGTGCACATTACTGATGAGCAATTCACCTTCCGCCAGGATTTAAATCGCTTGGGTGTGCCTGAGCTTTGTGATGAGGGTGGTAAAAATTGTTTTGTGAAAATTATTTCCCAACTGGAAATCTTAGCATGAAATACACTGATGGTATTTATTAATCAGAGGACAATCTGGGAATTATAATTTGGGCTGGCTTCCCAGATATGGTTTTAGGTTTTGTTAATGAAGAATTGATTGTTTGATTGATTCTAAATTGCACACAGGTTTTAAAAGTTCCGATACAGGTAGTCCCTGATTTATGACCACAATTGGGACTGGAATTTCTTTTGTGAATCATTGTGGTCATAAGTCAAGTCTGGTCCAATGTTATGATTATTTGTATGGTGATCATCTTCCCATGTTTTGCTGAAATCAGCAAAAACAGGTGGCAAATAGTGATCGTTTGACTGCAGGATGCTGCGAACAATCATAAATGCAAGCTTGTTGCCAAGCAGCTGAATTGCATTCATATGACTTTGGGGAGGATTCAACCATTGTAAGTGTGAGTATAGTTTATAAGTTGCTTTCCCAAGGCCTTCATAACTTTGAACCATCATTAAACAAATGGTTATAGGTTGAGGACCACCTGTAGTCTCATTGCAATCAGTACATCTATAAAAAGTAGTATTTCACACTAGGCTAGTTCTATGAACATATTTATAATGCAATGGAGGCTCAGAATTCTTTTAACACTTTGAAATAGAGAAATTCTTGCAAGGCAAAAGATTGTATTAGTGCATTCAGGAATCAGTGTTTAGAATTAGTGACCAGTTTGCCTCTTAAAAATGCCTGTAGACCACCCTGGACTCTTAGACTTCAAAGTTACTACTAGTAGAACATTTTTCTGTTTTTGCCTATAATTTTGTTCTCCACAGTTTTCTATGTCTAGTTGTCTAGATTGTCAGAATGTCTTATTCTGTCTTCATATAGCTTTCAACAGTCTCAAAGTCCTCCTCAGAATTTTCTACAGCAATTTCTTTATTTTGGCGAAGAATATTCTTCATTTTGGCAAACATTTCTCTAAGCACACATACTGGGTGTTGACATATATAGTAATTCTGGGATAACAATTCTGTTAGTAAAGGTAGAATCATCTTATATACACCTCTATATTCCATCAGAAAACCAGTTTGGTGTAGCGATTAAGGTATCCTATTCAATCTTCATAGACATTGGCAGACTAAGAGTTCTATTCCCTTCTTACATACAAAGCCAAGTAAGTGACCCTGGGCTAGCCCCTCTCTCAACACTAGGAAGGAGGCAATGGCAAAGCACTTCTGAAAAAGCTTGCCAAGAACACTACAGGGACTTATCCAGGCAGTCTCTGAGAATCAGACATGATTAAATGGAAGGAAAAAAAACTCTGCAGATGTTTAGTACTAGCAAAATTCTAGCTTCAGTAAATTAAACTGAGCATGCAGAATGGTCCCCAGTTGTTACCACATGCTTCACTGGGGAAAGAAATCTTAACCTATAAAGCATTGTTTAAAATGTCATCAACCAGTGGAAGATTGCAATCCCCGATGAGCTTAACTAAGGTACCTAAGCCATTTTCACCAATACTTGACAGCAATATTATATGCCTGTCCAAAAAAAATTAGTTAAAAAGCTAAATGACTGTTTGAATGTTTACATATTCCTTTACTTTTAATTATAAAAAGTAGAGCACTAGTTCAAACATTGGTCTCCATAACAGAGTACATAATGGAGCTTTGGCATATACATAGAAACTCATTTTCACAAATGGGAACTATACCTATGTGTGCTGTCCAGCCAGCTATAGTTAATGAGATTTGGGATAGTTGCTTAGGAATTCAGAGCTGTCCCCTTAAGGGAATGCATCATGGTAAATGTAGTTAAGGTATCCTGGGAAATGTAGTACATATCATGTGGCCACATCTGTAACCCTGATTGGTCACTGAATTGACCCTTGGTGGGTTGGGGGAGGTTCCCTCACTCTTGCCTGAACTCACAGCCTTGTGGCAGGAGCTATACCCCTGCCTCTACGACTATGGGATGAGATAACCATCTTTTTACCTATAAAAACAGACATGCAAAGGATTGGACATTAAGAAGAACCTCATCATAAATGTGAGTTGATAAGGATGCCTGATGAACCAACAAAAAGGACTTTGTATGGATGCTTTGTGGAGTTTATCTATCTGCATTTGTACAGGGCAGAATTTACCTATCTGCTTTGTGAAAGACAGAACAGTAAAAGATGGAAAGATCTGAAATCCCTGAATAGAATGATGATTTGTCTGTCTGAATTCCTGCAATCCCAAAAGTAAAATGGTGGTCTGGATTCCCTCAGTATAAAGTCAGTTAATTTGGACTCTTAAAAGTAAAGAATTATTGTTGTATCAGAATCCCTGTAAAGATTAAAAGTAATTTGAATTTTGTGATAAAGACAAAGATATTTTGAAGCCAGGAGTAAATGTGCATGCTATTCCTTTGTACCTCAAACCTCATCGTGGTGGCAGGAAGGGGCAAATCCCCCTCCCCTCTCTTCAGCAAAAAAGCCTCTTTGTCTCAAGTTACATCTGCTAGCTCAGGAAGAACTAATTTGCAAAACAAAGGGAGGAGCCAGGTATTACCCATCTACCCTGGTTTTTCCCAGTTACCACCTACAAACTCTTTACAAATGCAATAGGACAGTCTGAAAAATCTTTCCTATGTCCTGCAACAAACAAAGAAACTGCATTTTCCCTAGCCCTTCAACCAAAAGAGAATGAAGAAAGTTTCCCCAGGAAACAAACAATAAACATACCTTGCATTCCTCGTCACCATAGAAACAGACTGCCAGCTAGTACATTGTCATTGGCTCAAAACTCTTTACAAATGCAGATGTGAGAGGATTCGCAAGTTTACCTAGCAGCCAGCCATCTCCATAGAAAAGGGTAGTAATCCCCCCCCTTTTTTTTTAGAAGACTGCGTTTTTTAAAAGGATTTGTTCCTTCTAACTGGAATTGAATGGCTGCCTGTAAAATTAAAGCATAAGAGCCTACACTATTTAATGAAGATAAATTATTTAACCACGCATTTCTTAGCCCAATCGGGTACCACAAAACTGATAGCCTACAGCACCATCTGGTGGTCTAGGAGAAATTTCCCAAATTTAACCAGTGTTTAACCAATGAAAATCCCTTTTTTTGTAATTATTGTGGAAACATTAAGCAACTTAATGCAAGGTTCCAGTACTACCTGAAGCCTAACCTGTGCTTAGCAACAATGTCTTCCAGACCTAGCAAGCAACACTAACAGGCAACTCTGCGTTTTGCTCACACATCTTCAGACTCAGCGACAATGCCCTCTATAGTGCCCGCTTGTGTTGCAAGCATGCGCCGCACCCTAAAAGCAGCCATATTGTGCAGCACCACCTACATGCTCAAGTAGTAAATCTAGCAAACTCTCCTACTTTCTGCTACCCACACACAGCACCCTAGCAAAATAAAGGAAAACTACTAAATTTTCCAAAATTCACCTTTACCAATTGGAAGCATGGCAACTTCTCCAGCCATGACAGATGTCCCTGATGTACCAGAGGACTCAAACCCTCCACCCACCCTAGATGTAAACGTGGACCCCAGTTCCCAAAATCCAGAGGCAGCTGGACCTCACGAAGCCTATGACCTTATAAGGAATAGGAAACTTACAGAACCCATGGAGGTACAGTTGAGAGAGGATTGGGACAGGCAATATCGCCACTATGCAGATTCATGGCTGGAGCTAGAGGAGATCTGTGATGCCCCAAAACACAAGCTGCCCCCCGAGAAAATCCGCACACTGCTAGATGATCTAGATGCCTTTCTTGCATGGTGCAGAAACAGCGAAGATAAACTCAAGTCCATCCAGTCAAGACTGAAACTCCAAGCACACGTCCAATGCTTTGAGGAGTTTCACAAAGAACACGAAGACTGCATTGAGGAAAGCAAAAAAGCCCTCCAGGCAGCGCTCCTCAATGCTCTTCAAAAGGAACAAGGAGCAAGGGAGAGGGCCACATCTGAAATAGGTCTTCAATCACAGGCAGCCTCCTCCCACCATTCTAAGAAAGCCTCCTTCCTCCATCCCAAACTGGCTAGATCGCAAGCAGGTTCCAGTGTCTCGCATCAATTCTCTGCTGCTGGGTCTCACCATCCTTCCAGGGCATCCTCTCATTGCAGCGATGCATTTAAGGCCTCCAAAGCAGCAAGTTACACTGAACGAGCTGTAGAAGCTCAAATTGAAGCTGCAGTAGCAGAGGCAGATTTACGTATTACAACAGAAGTGATATGGCAGAAAGCAGAAATGGCCAACCAACAAGCAGAAATGGCCAAAGCTCAGGCCCAAGTGGAGTTACTCGAACAACAAAGAGAGATGGCAGCAAAAACAGGACAGGCCACAACATGGCAGAAGGCAGCCAACGCTGCCTCCCTCACCTTCAACTTTGAAGAGTTGGGAGAAGAGAATGCAGATAAGCGGGTCAAGGCCTACGTGGATGAGCAGCACTCGCTATGAAACGAGCAGGTGGAACCGCCTCAGTTGCCTAGCAGTCTCCCACAACCAGGGGAGCATAGGAGTGAATCTCAACCACAGACTCTAAACTTCAGTCATGCAACTGACATTGTAAGACCTAAAATACAAGATTCACTTCCCACCAACTGCAAATCTCCCCCAACTGATGTTGTACAACCTAAAGTCCAAGATTCTCTTCCCAGAATCAGCAGCCCTACTCCAATGACTCATGGCCTGCCGGGCAAGCACATTAGCCCACCAGTGATCATGATGAATTCTCGACAAGTAGACATGCAACCAAGAACACCTGCCACACTCAATCCACAGGCAGTACCATTCCAGCCACAACCTCAACACTACCTGAGCTCACAGGTACAACAAGATAACCGTGGCCAGCCTACACAGCAGCATGAAGCTCCACCATCATCTCTGGAATGGAAGGACAACATCCACCGTAAGCACTGGGAGGAACACTAGACCCGTCGTTGACATACAACCTGAACCCACACTCTACATCAATGCCCCTTACCCAATCCACCTCTACAGATGATGCAGACTACTGGAGAGAGTTGGCTTTCAGGAGAGGAAAGCCAGATTTGGCCGCCAATGGGGTATACAAATTCTCTGATGAGCCAGGTGGCGAATATCTCCTCTGGAAGAAAATTTTCCTGCGCACCATTCAGGATGCACGCCTGAAACCCAATGAAGTACACGTACACT
Source organism: Naja naja (assembly GCA_009733165.1). Lineage (NCBI taxonomy): Eukaryota > Metazoa > Chordata > Lepidosauria > Squamata > Elapidae > Naja > Naja naja. The sequence continues at coordinate 128,194,577 of CM019150.1, read as the reverse complement.
TGATAATGTGGTTAGGGCCACGGTCTGCCAAAGCAACAAAGGCCCTTTATACTTCCCACTTAGATGACCCAGACACTGCCCTATGGTTGGCATGGAAAAGACTTGACAAACTGTACGGCATTCCCACAGCAGTAGAATCAACGCTCTTGAACAGCCTCAACAGATTTCCTAAAATTCCTATCAACAGGTCTCACCTGGTCACGGAACTATCTAATATACTTATACAACTGAAAGCAGCACAACGGGATCCATGGTTATCAGGACTTGCTTGTCTTGACCACATCAACATGCAAAACAAAATCCTTCAGAAACTCCCGCAGGTGCTAATTGAACCGTGGCTCCAGTTGTCTGATGCCTTCATGACCAAGAGTCACCACAACTTTACCATTCTTGAAGAATTTGTGGCCCACCAGGCAACAGTGTGCAACACTCACAGGGCCCGTGGACTCAGAGCTGTTAGTCCTCCCAATGAAAAAAGATACAGCAGCAACTATATACCGTCCACAGACCCTATGCCCACTGCAAGGGGAAAACCCTTCATGGTTGTCCATAAAACCGAGATCGACTCCTCAACCATGAAGAGTTCGGCCACTAACTCATTGGCCTCAACCAAATCTAGATCTCTAACTACAAAGAGAGTTGAGCTTTGTCCTTTAGAACAATATGACTCCAGATATTCTCCTTTGTTTGCTAAACCATTGATCATAGAGTCTGATGGTTTGGCAGCAGTTGTCTATGATCTAAGAAAGTTGTGATTGTTGTCCTTGCTTCCTCTTCTGACTGCAGGTGCCTGGGGTTGGTCTTTAGATCAACCCCTACATAAGGGGCTGCGGTGGCTCATGTGGTAAGATGCTGGGCCTGCGCACCACTGGGGTTGGTGGCTCAATTCCCATGAGTGAATAAACCATGAAGGGACAAGAAAGGAGCCTCCCCTGATTGCCTACTGGCATTCAGGCATCCTGCAAGTAAAGATAACACCACCCGAAAAAATTCCTTTCACATAGGCAGGCAGCCACCTCAGTGATCCCTGGCTAACATGTGCCATACACTTTTAAAAAAACCTACATGATTCATGAAGTGGTTGAAAATTTGTATCATCACTGATGCTCTAAAAGATCTACCATTATGGTGGAAATCAGGAACTGGCCAAGAATGAAACTGTAAAATGTATTCTTCACAGCTTCTTCCCAATGTTAGTATTACCTTGTTTCAGAGCTCTGTCTAAAGTCTGGTGCATAAAATGGTGCAATTTTATGTAATAAGATAAATTAAAATAAGCAGTATTATATTAAGCTTTGCACAACTTGAATGAAAATTATTTGGGAAGGATAGAAAATGCATTTTATACTTCAATGTTAGAAAACCTTTTTAGAATCTATTTTTCAGGCTTCCTTTTTCAATCAATCTTTAAAAAAATATTGGGAAAACTATTGTTTATCTGACTGATGTGAGCAGAAATACAATTTTCGCTCTTTCTTTTGTGGTGCTCTTATAATTATATTGTAAGTTTTGGCACAATTCTTTTTTCTTTAAAGCATCATTTTTGGGAAATCTAATCTTTTCAGTAAATGCACAGCACCTTGTCTCTGGTGCCAACACATACAGTCAAAAAGTAGTAATGATATAATTTTCATTCTAATACGATACATATTTGTCATTTTTATTTTTAACTTTTGAAAAAATAATCATTCATACTTCGGTGTAAAATAATTCAATTTATGAGCTGCAAAGTCTTGCAATACAAGGTAAAATTAAAGCTATATTATATGGGAGTTCTGGAATAAAAGCAAAATAGAGTCATCATGAGAAAAATGTTGGAAAAATAGTACAAGGAATATAGTAAATGCAATAAATATATACAAAATAAATATTATTTTACTGGCTGGGGAATTCTGGGAACTGAAGTCCCTATATTTTAAATCTGGCAAGATTGAGAAACACCGGTCTAAATCTTTGCAATTTATCAGGTTGGTCTTTGGCTTATAATATGTATACAGCTGGAATAATTTCCTTACATAAAGCTATTATGAAAATTAATGACACTCTAGCACTCCTTGAAGGAATTCTTTATTCCTTTGTGTATTCCATGTTTCTGTATTTGCAAGTCTTCTAGACCAAGACGTTATTGGCATCATCTCTCTTTCGTGATCTTGGAGCAATGCTTCATTTATTTCATACCTACTATATCAATTGACATCACTTAATACAGAAGTTCAGCTTTGGGCAATCTGCTTGAGTTTCCTGAAAATTTCATTCCCCCACTGCCAAATGCTGTTTGATTTGAGCAGTTCACTAAAAAGATTAAGAACTTCTCCAGTTATACCTTAGCTGAATGATGGATTCTAGGAGATGATTCCTAAGGCAGCTTTGCTTAGTATGACCTTACTCTACATTTATTTATGCAGTGTTCAACATGTGTGATCTCTACCAGATGTACAAAATGTTTGGCTTTATTCAGAGACCTTTATAGGTCCCAAGGCTTTATAGTTTCTGGCCATAAGTAAGATTGTAAACCAAGATGTTATCATGAATACCAACATTCCATCAACACTGAAGCATCTTACACTTTTGCACAAGTGCAGATATTTCTTTTTAGAAGTGCTACAAAATCCCAAAGGGGTCTTTTGAAGGAAAAAAAAATCTATGAAATGGTTTAGTAATTATAATTAATTTGACACAAATTAACTTGATCTACTATATCATTAGCAGAATCAAACAGCGAGAATATTGAGCACCTGCAAATTTATCTATAATAAGAAGAATGCACTCCTCTTTTCTTCACAGCTGACTTTCGCTGTTTCAGACCTTGGCATAAGCAAACTATTCTTATTTTTCTTGGACAAAGTCATTATAAATAAGTTCTAGTCCATTGGCCCGCTGATTGCTTGAATCATCCCACATTTTGAGTCACAGAAAAAAATCGTATCATAGTACTGAAATGAATTGCACGGGTACCAGCTCCAACTTTAAAGTTTATCTTTACTGATGGACGTTTAGTAAGCTTCTTTTGTTGTACCAGCCTTACTTTTTCAATTGTAAAATTGTCAGGAGTTGCACATCCTTTGACTCATATGTAGGTATGTATAAACAAATGAGGTTCCAAAAACTCTGTGAAGCTTTGAAGAGTTTCTCCACATGGTGCAGTAGGTCTGTAGTGACTTAAACTGCTCAGAAGGCACAGATTTAGTTTCAATGTTGTATGCCTCTCTATTGGGTATTGACTATAAAATACCTTAGGAAATGTTTAGGTTTAGATTTAATGGGATTTATATGCTGCCTTTCTCCCGAAGGACCCAGGGCAGCTCACAACAGTAAAAAACACACAATACAAAAATTTAAAATTATTAAAAATTATTAAATAAAGCTCCCAAACAAATATCTAAAATCCACAACAACCAATATACTGTAAAATCAATAAAAACCCATCCCCCTCAGTTCAGGCCAGCCTGTTGGAAAAACCATGACTTCAGGTCGTGACGGAAGGAACGAAGGTCACGGGCCATCCGCAGCTCCAAGGGCAACTGGTTCCTCTCTGTGGGCATCCCACATAGAAGGCCCTCCCCCTGGGGGTCACCAGCTGACATTGTCTGGCCGATGTCACCCCAAGGAGGCCCTGTCTGTGGGAGTGCACAGGACACTGGGCAGTCATTGCTGGCAGGAGATGTTCCCGCAATACCCCAACCCTAAGCCATGTAGAGCTTTATAGGTGATTACCAGCACCTTGAATCTCACCTGGAAGGCAACCGGCAACCAATGCAGTTCACGCAGGAGGGGTGTAATATGGGAGTATCGGGATACTCCCATCACAACCCGTGCAGCCGCATTCTGCACCAGTTGAAGCCTCCGAGTGGTCCTCAAGGGCAGCCCCATGTAAAGAGCATTGCAGTAGTAACGAGTGCATGAGTAACTGTACGCAAGGCATCTCGGTCCAGATAGGGGCGCAGCTGGCACACCAGGTGAACGTGGGTAAATGCCCCCTTGGTCACGGCTCCCACCTGATCCACTAAACTGAGCCGTGCATCCAGGAGGACACCCAAGTTGCACACCCTATCTATGGGGGGGCAACACCTCTCCGCCCATGACTAACGACAGAACCTCCTGGATCACCCGAGATGCCGGTACATACAGCCACTCAGTCTTGGCCGGGTTGAGTCGAAACCTGTTCCTCCCCATCCAGATCCACCCGCTTCCAGGCAACGAGACATCACGTTGAGGGCATCACTGAGTTGGTTTGGGGTGGAGATAAAGAGCTGGGTATCATCAGCATACTGATGATACCTCACCCCAAAACCACGGATGATCTCACCCAGTGGCTTCATATAGATGTTGAACAGGAGGGGAGAGAGGACCAACCCCTGGGGCACCCCACAAGAGAGGGGCCGACCTCCATCCTCCTGCCAACACTGACTGCGAACAACCCGAGAGGTAGGAGGAGAACCACCGCAAAACAGTGCCTCCCACTCCCAACCTCCCGAGACATCTCAGTAAGATACCATGGTTGATGGTATCAAAAGCCGCTGAGAGGTCTAATAGGACCAGGAGAGGAATAACCCCTGTCCTGAGCCCTCCAGAGATCATCCACCAGCACGACCAATGCCATCTTCATGCTGTACCTGGGCCTGAAACCCAATTGATACGGATCCAGATAATCAGATTCCTCCAGGAACACTGGGAGCTGTTGGACCTCCATGCTCTCAACAACCTTCACAACAAAGCGAAGATTGGAGACAGGACGAAAGTTGTTCAAAGCCAGGTCCAGGGCAGGCTTCTTGAGGAGGGGCCTCACCACTGCCCCCTTCAAGGCAGAGGGAAGAATCCCTCACTCAAAGAAGTGTTGACCACTTCCTGGAACCAGCCATGTGTAACCTCCCGGGCGGCATAAACCAGCCAGGAGGAACATGGGTCCAATAAACACATGGTGGTTCTCAGCTTCTGCATGGCTCGAACTCTTCCCAGATGATATCCACAAGACCCACCATTCCTCCCCCGTCAGAATCTAGCCAGTCAGAGTCCAGACCAGCCCGGATCTGAGCGATCTTGTCCGACAGATGCTGACTAAACTCCTCGGCCCGCCCCTGCAAAGGGTCCTCCCTCATCCCCTGGTTGTACATTCTTGTTGACCGATTCTGGGACAGCATCTAGAACTTTTTGTCTATTTTACCACAGGCTGCTCTGATCAAAGCTTCTTAGCCCTGCTTTTCTTCATGTTCACCTGTCAATGCTTCTATCGCAGTTTATGGCAAGGCCTTCAATTTGGCATTGCTGAAAAATAGGTGCCAGAAGATACCATGGACATTTTATGTATATCTCATGTCATTTAGGACACATAGAACCCATTGAGCTTGTCCTCTTGTCCCAAAGAGTTATTATTACTTTCCTTGTGAATAATAATACCTGATTTATCACCCAGCAATATGCACAGTTTCTGCTGCCTGACAGCAATTTTGAGACAACATATAACAGGTTTTGGGTGCTTGCATGTAAAATAAAGCATACAATAACTAAAAGCAGCTGACCTACTCAATTATATTCTGCTAGATAAAGCTTATTCCTAGCATTAAGTTTGAGACTGACTTACACTTTTTATTAAATAATATTTTATTAAGTAATATTTCCTTATATCCTTATTCCTTTTACTTGTTTTAATTATTTAGTTTTGTCACAAGATCCATTGTTTTAACTCATTTATACTGGTTAATGACCACAGGAATGGTGGCTTCTATTTGTTTGGGAGACTGAAATCTTCCAGCATGCCCTTGCCAACTCATCAGGTTTCTTGGTTCTTCATCAGTTCAGATTTGAGTTGCCTCTTCTAAGTTTAAAGTATTTTCCGCCTGTAACTTTTGAAGCAAATCTTGGCCAAATGTACCCATAACCAGTTAGTCTATGATAATTTTATTTATTCTGGCTCCAAATTCATAGATATCTTCCTCCAAGAACAGAAATTTTAATTATTCTCCATAAGCAATTGTGAAAATGTTTAAAATGTGTTTTTTCCTGTGCCTGCATGGAATAAATGAGGATGCATCCATGGATTTCTCCTTCCAGTTTCAATTTTCTATCAGTTCAGCCCCAAAACAAATATTTCCTATCGGGCCTTCAAGTATATTTCATTTCTATTCCAATTTTACTCCTTTTCTGCCCCCTCCTCTGCCTCCTCCTTAGAATTCTGATTAGAAATCAGTTATTTCTATTTTAATTTACATTTACCATAGACATTTAACTTGTTTATGGATTTTCTTTATTGCTGATGTTTTTGTAAACTGTAGCAAGTCCATAATTGACCTGGCAATATACAAGTGGAAAAGAGAAAGAGATTGGAGTGGGGGTCAAGTAAAACAGATCTGCTGAAATCAGAGGACTTTAAAGGAGTGAAAATAGCTTGCTAGCCTTCGCCTTGCTGTTGGCTTCCCCACTGACTTCTCTATGCAAGCTTCCCACAAACAACAGGGTGGGATATTAGGAATTCAAAAAAGGAGGGAGGGAGGCAGTGGTAGAATTCAAAAATTGTACTATTGGTTCTGTGGGTGTGGCTTGGTGGGCGTGGCAGGGGAAGGATACTGTAAAATCTCCAGTCAGAGGTGGTATCTGCTGGTTCTCTGATCTACTCAAAATTTCTGATACCAGTTCTCCAGAACTGGTCAGAACCTGCTGAATACCACCTCTGGAGGGAGGATGGATGGATGGATGGAAGGAAGGAAGGAAGGAAGGAAGGAAGGAAGGAAGGAAGGAAGGAAGGAAGGAAGGAAGGAAGGATTTCTGATGCTCTCTGGCAACTTCCCACAAGGAAACTCAGCGGGGAAGCTGGCAGAAAACAGAAGTCACTCCACCACTGTTTTGTCCTCCCATGGTCATTTTGTCTCTCTGTTTAGGTAAGGAAATATCACTGAAATGATGACCCAACAGGGCATGGGCAATAGTTCAGCGATGAAAATTACATTTTACTATAGCCCATCTGTTTTCTGGCAGCAGATGTTCATATAAAATTTTGATCTAATAATCCCCTTTGGTTGGGTGATATTTTAGCATAATAGGAAAGAGCAAATGAGTTATCTATCTTCAACCATGAGGAGAAAAGGGCCTTGGTGGTGCAGGCTGTTAATAGCCTAGCACTTAGTTCCAGCTGCCTGTAATTATTGCAGGCTCGAATCCCACCAGGCTCAAGGTTGACTCAGCCTTCCATCCTCTCGGGGTAGGTAAATTGAGGATGCAAGATTGTTGGGGGCAATAAGCTGACTTTGTAAAAATGCTGCTTAGTAATAAGCAGGCATATACAATGGAAGGAAGGCTATTGCTGAGTGCATTGGGTTGTATCCCAAAAATTGTAAGCCGCCCTGAGTCTCCGGAGAAGGGCGGGATATAAATATGAATTTAAAAAAAGGGGGGTGTATAAACCCATTAATTTACCTGTGAGTATTATTGTCAACCTTTTTCATTATCAGTATCATTTGTAAAGATTGTAAGACATCTTACAATGTCTTACAGTATCATTTGTAAAGATTGTAAGACTGGTGCCCTCCAGATGTGTTAATCAACATTTCCCATACTTTCTATTGAGCCTGCTCAGGAGCATTCTTGGAAATGTATACAATATGCACCAAGATGGTAAAATTGACATAAACTGTCAAACATTTAAACTATTGTAGCTCCCACACCCCCTGCATTGACACTCACATTAATAGGTTAAAAAAAGACTTTCAGGAAATAAAGTCAATATTTTTGGAGCGGTTCTATTTGTAACAGAATTGGCTAAGATTATCTTTTTAAAAAATGATATCTGATTTTACATATTATTCATTAATTCTGCTTAAGCATTTATACCTTTTCTTTGTTAATTGGGTTAGTAAATGATGCTTTTTGACAGTCTTCATTAATATCCTGTAACTTGTTCTTTTTACTAAACTAAATTTTTTTGAATATAATAATTTCAATTTGAGATTCTGAAATGCAGCTATTGTGTCCAACATGGAGACATTGTATATCCAGGTAAAATTCTTGCTTCTAGCATAAAGAGTGGTGCCATTGGACTCTCGGGTATCTTCATGTATCTTTAGTAAGGCCAAAGCCATGCTTCATTCTTCAAGTATGGATTCAAAGCCCCATTAAATTTGGGATCCCATTTTAATTAGTATTCCCTTCAGAATGGAACCCTGGTATCTGATAGGAGTTTGATTTCTATTTTAATGTATCTAAAGTCTGGAGGTTGTTAAAAGTAGAAAACTTACAGTCTCAGGCAACTTTCTAAAACTTTGAGTGAATCTATCCAGAAATAATCCTAAATTACTGGCCAACAGTAATTTTTAATTTGGCAAATGGAAGAAATTTTTAAAAGGCACATCGGGAGCAATAATATTAACTGTATTTAATTAATGTCATTTTAATTCAATTTTAATTAAAGTAAGACAAATTTAGTTGTTTTGTGAATCTGTCCACATTTGGGAAGGTCTCCTGCTACTGAAAGATCAAGTGTACTCTGCAAAATATTTTTTTTGTAATAATTTTTTTATTTTTACATTTTAAAAACATCTATTTCAGTGAACAAGGTGGTTGCAGGTTTTTACACTTCAATACAAACATGACCTTAGAATATATTTATCTTTCACACTCAATTCTATATTATATCTTTACTTCCATTTTCCCATAAATTTTCTCCAGTATTCTTATTTTCTTTATGCTTATTAAATCCATTTTCAATTTATATCTTAACTTAATTCCTTTTTCTTTAAATATTCTCATATCTTATTTTATAGTCTAATATTTTTATTTTATTCTAAATTCATTGTACCTTTATGCTTTTATCTGTCACATTTGCAATTTTATCACATACTTGTATTTCATTATTCAGTAAGTTTCATCTTAAATCTAATAATTCCAAAAGTTTCCCCCTTTAATTACCAATTAGAGTGTGTCACCCCTTTGTCTTATACATCCCTCAATTTGTTCCCCTTTAATCCATAATCAATGTTTATCATAATATAATCACTTTATAATTATCACATTCTGGTTTAATAACAAGAATCTCCTAATTACTATATATATATATTGAGCTAGGTTCTGCATAGTATTCTTTCCCTTAGAAATTTCTTTCTAAATCATTTATTATTTCAAATATATTGATCTATTCAATTAATTATAGAAACTGATATTAGCCTTTTCATTAAAATCCTCATAATTCACTTTAACTGCATTCTTTGTTTTATTAAGTATAATTCATCTTATTATAGCTTTCAATTTTCACATTTATTTAAATTATGTCCATATATAAATTAACAATAATCGTTAAAAAAAGAAGCCAATCAAAAAAGAAATATCAGTTCCATTAGCTTTTAAAAACCCTTTGTTTGAGGCTTTTAAGTTTCAATAGTTCAATAAGTCCAATTTATTAATTATTTCTTTTTGGCAGATTCAAGTTCAGCATTTAATTATGCCTATTTAGTGCCAAAATCATATGTTTATCCAAATTTTCTTCTAGCTTCCTCCATCAATTTAGCTCCTGACAAAATTCAAATCCTCTTAAATTTATTCACCTTTCTTTTCTCTCTCTCTGGTCACCGCTTTGTAATCCTTCTTAAAAAAATTATTTATACCTTGATTCCAGGGTATCTTTATGTCCATATATTATGCCTGGTCTCCATGCTGTCCACTTCCTCACTGCTCCAACACAAACTTGGTTCCCAGATAGCTTCTCATCTTCAGGGCAGCCATTAAGACTGCCGCTACTGCCTGTCTTCAAGGGGAGTATACCTATCCAGGGAGGGAAGATGCAGCTTCCCTCAACCCAACTAGCAGTCTCCCCCTCTTTCACCACCCCTCTGGGGTGGATCTGGTCCCATTTGGGACCCTCTGACAAGTAGAGCACAGATTGAAGCTGTGCACAATCACTGTGTCCAATCCATCTTCAACGGAAATGCCAATGGAAGTTGTGTACTCTGCAAAATATTGTATGTTCCTGGTTCAGAGAAATTAGTAAAATGATTGTAACCATAGATAAGGTGCAGGTAAGCTTATATGATCTGCAATTACTGAGATGGCTCGGGGGATAATTCCAAGTGACTCTGTAAGAGATGGTGCAGAATTGGAACTCATATGAGCATCCATGTTCTCCATTCCTTTGATGCATACATGTCAGGCACAAAGAATCAGGAACACTTGCTGAATCCAAAGCACTGAAAAGTTTATTATTGCTACCTATATGCAAGAATCTGGTCAACTAATGGTCAAAGCTAAATTGCACTAAATAAGGGTCACTTGAATTCACAGGACTGGACTGGAGTCCCTTGTGGCTGCACAATGATTTCAAACTGATTACACATTTAACCCAGCCTTCCAGCTCAGCCTGTTCATCTCCTACATCATGTACTGTATGCCAGATATGGCTGGCTTCTGGCTTCTGCTTTGTTCTTTTAGAAATAATTTATGTATAAATTCTAAAACAGATAAATATATCTGTTTTCAAGTATTAGCCCTTAGTACATTCTTATTTGAAATAATATTTTCTTTTTGGAAAAAGAAAAAATACAGTAATGTAGAAATCCTTAATTTTTTTATTAGTAACAGAAATACTTTAATATGCAATTTAGCACTTTTGCAAAGTTCAGCACTTTTCCATGTTTTTCCATGTTTTAATTTTTTATATAACATTGCTTAATTATCTCAATGAAATCAATTGAATGAGCCATATTTTGCTCCTTGTGTTTTATTTTTAGAAAATATATTGACACTCATCAAGTCACAGGCTGGTACTTCACCCATCAGAACAGAACACTTTTAAAAATCCCTAATTAAAAAATCCCTAACTCTAATTAATGAATAAAGAAAAAAGCCACTGAGAACTTCCAGTTTGGGCTTCTTCAGTGACGGACTGAAATCCGTGATCGTGTGCAGTTTCAATCTGTGCTCACTGCCAGAGCACCCCAATCTTTTGGATTCAGGGCTGAAGCCACCCCATTGAGGTAGTGAAGAGGGGGGAGACTGCCAGCTGAGTTGAGGGGGGCCGCATCTCTCCTCCTCAGCTGGCCATTACTCCCTTTCCTGAAGGTGGTTGCAACAGTGGTCAGAAATGGCCACCTCAGAGAGGAACCCGACCGGACAAGGTTGAGCAGAAGGGAAGACAAAGGGGAGAGCTTGACAGACCGGGCTAAGCAGAGACAACATCTATGCAAGGTACCCTGGAACTAAAGTGTTATTTCTAAAAGAAGATTTTTAAAGCAGCAGAAGAGAGGGGGAAAGGAAAAAAGATTTTTTTTTCTTTCTCATATTGACAGATACAATTGACTTTGAATGTTAAAAAGAAGAAATTTAAGTAAGAAATTGTTGTTAATTTACTTTGACACTAACAAGCAATTTTAAGCTGAAACTAAAGTGTCAAAGGGAAAATAAAGATTTTCTGGATACTCTAAAGCCCTTAAAAGGAGGAAAGTGAAGGGAAAAAAGAAAGGGTGCCACCTGGAAATAAAAGGAATTAACAGTGAAACTTTTAAAAGACTTCTAAAGGATATATTGTAACTGAAACTTCGTTAAAAGATAACAGAGCTTCTGGAAAGGAAAAGTGGAAGAAAGAAGCAAGAAGAAACAGTTTTAGATTACTTGGTGATTTTTGGAATTTTGGGTGTTGGATTTTTAGCGGTTTGAATTAAAATTAATCGAGTGGTTGTTTAAAAGTGTTTAAAAGGCAGTGCTCCTTGAGGAATTAAAAATAGAACTTAAAAATGAAAGAAAAGTCGCAAGAGGGAGGGGGATCCTTTGGCTTTGCACTTCAATTCTTAGAAATGGAGATTTTGAACTATGAAAAACAACAAGAAACGCTTGAAGAACAAGAAGGGTTGGACAAAGAAGCCATCTTTAATGATCAAACAATGCAATGTGGGGTAAAATGGAAAAAGGGGGGGAAAGGAGTTAAAAATTCAAGATTTGAGGAAACAACTGAAAAAAAGAATAGTTTGAAAAGTAAACACAACATAGGAAGAAGCAGAAGAGAGGAAGAAGCAGAAGGGAGAATCGGAGAGAGAGGGGGGCAAAAGGATGATGAGAAAAAAGGGGGAAAGATAAAAAGGAAAAGACGTTATAAGGGACAGAAACAGGAAATGAAAAGAAACAGGGGGTACAAGGATTAAAGGTATTAGAAAGACATAGAGATAATGGTTATATAAATTAAAAGAGAGGGTTCTGCAAGGGTACAAGAGATAGAGTTGTTATATTAGAAATAGTAATGAGCTAGAAAATATGAAACATAGGTGATTAAAGTGAAAGACAAAACTGGTATGTTATGTAATGGAATTATACTAATAATTAAATGTTAAAGGGAGAAAGGTAAAAAAGTGGAAATAAGAAGAAGGAATGAAAATACTTTAATTGTTTTTAATGATTTATAAAATACAAGTGAAAGGAAATGCAAAAGATTTATAATGAAATCAATATCAGTTGCCAGGATGAATTTGTATAGAATAACTATTTTATTTTTAGATATTTTTTCTTTTTTTAGAATTTAGTGTGTATTCTTAAGGGAAAGTACCAAGTGGAATTCAATTGATAAGAATTATATGATATAAAATAAATATTAGAAACTGAATGTTGTAATTGTATAATGTATAAATTAAATGTTTAATGAGATTTGAAAGGATAATAACTATAAGATTTAAAGGTGACACACTCCACTTGGTAATCATAGGGGAAACCTTGCTTTTTAATGCCTGGAAGGGGAGGGAATTATCTTTTTTCCTTTCCCTTTTGCGATGATGATGGAAAAAGAATATATGAAATTGTAAACAGGACAGACAAAAGTACAAGTATAATGACTAGAAAGATATAGAAATTTAGAAAAAGATACGTAATTGAATTAGAAAGGAATGAGACAATCATAAAATAAGGTTGAGGAAAGTAAGGGAAGGGAAAAATTATTGAGAAATTGATAAAATAGTGACAAGATATGAAATTGAATATATAAGATGAATATGTAGCTGAGATTATGTCTGTATGGAGATGTGATAACCTGGAATCATGCTGTTCTCAAAAAAAGATGTTTTATTTTCATTACATTTTGTGAAAACCCAAATAAAACTTTTACAAAAGAAAAAGAAAAAAGCCACTGGGGTAAGCCCCATATATCCCAGCATTAGTCAGGAAAAAATCCCAACAGCCAAGTTTGTTTTCCTGAGAAATACAGTATCCTGAAAGATGGTTACCTAGTCACTGCCTAAATAAATAAATAAAAATGGGAAATGCACCTGATGGAAAGCTTCAATTCTAGAACCATAATCTAATGCTTTGACTAAAGGAAACTTGAAACATATGGAGTCAACTAACACAGCCAGATTCTAGAATGTAATGAATTCAGTCCTCTACTGTACAGCTGTTGTTATCCTGAACTACAGAGTGCACAAGTCAACTTGCCTTCCCTCTGTGCTGTTCTCCATTCCACCCCAAGAGCAGCCTTTTTGCCGCCACTAACTTCCAGCAATCAGTACATTCTGTGGCTGAAATGGAGGGAAAAGAGGAGACTGCAGACCCTCCCCACACCTCCCAATGAATAAAACACTTAAGATGAAAACTGTATAATTAAACAAACCCCTGCATTCCAGTCCCCCCTGCACAGAGGTTGGTTATTAAGATGAGTGAAACCGCTATCATTATCTGGGAAAGAGTGTGATGATTGGCTGCTCGGTGTCAAGCCTCTGGTGGCTGGCTTTGTCACACATGCAGAAAGGAGAGTTCACTTTCTGTCAAAACTGGCTGTGCCAAATGTTATCATTTTAAAGGCCGTGAAAGAGAGGGAGCTGGGCCTAGGGGTATACACAAACCCATATGCTGGTGACAGAGATACAAGTGTAATTCTAGACTATTAGAGTGACATATAAGATCGTTCCTGCCCCAGAACATGAGACAGCTGAGGGGATTATGCAGGACAGGTTGTCATGCAATAAAATTTTCAGAAATCTGTTAACCCCAGCTCAGACCCAGTGAATATTTTATTGCTGAACACTGTAGAAAAGGGATATTTATTAACTATAGAAAGGTATAGCCAAGAGGCTGGGTGGTGGGAAGGTTACAGAGAGGCAAACCCAGTTGATCTCATACAGCAGAAGAAATGAATGACAATGGAAATAGGTTCTGGACGGGAGGGTGTATCTCTTCCGTGTGTCAGGAAACATTTGCATCAGGGAAGGAAAAAGCCTGTAATAAATAGATGACATTGAATCTGGAAAGGGAGGAGAAGTAATACTGTTGCTCTTAAGGCAAAGTGCAATCTGTGGGTTATTTAGTTCCATGTGCAAACTAAAGTTCAGCAAGCAGCCAGGCAAATAGAATGGTCCATATTGGAGAATTTGGATACCACACTTTCTTAATATCAGCGTACTAACATCTTTATGAAGCAATATCACCACTTCACAATCCTGCTGTCTGCCTAAAATCTGATATAAACTGATCTATATTCTCTAAATAAAAGCAGGTTTATACCAAATATTTCCCATCAACGAGTTTTATTTCATCTTTTGATAGTTTTGCCAATTTTCCATCACCGATTTGTTTTCTTTGGGCTGTCCCTTGTTTTTCTGATTAATTTTCCCATGTGATGCTGCACAGTGTATGAGATGACCTCACACTATTAGAATTGGGGGCTTGGTCACCTCCAGAAGAATATGAAGTGATAGCGTAGAAAAAATAATTTAAAATCAGTGTTTTTTCAAACTTGGCAAATTGTGTGGATTTCAATTCCCAGAATTCCCCAGCCATCTAGGGTTCACACATCTTAGACTTGCCAAGCTTGAAAAATACTGATTTAAATCAATAAACATTCATTTTTTAAAAAGGAATGCTCTTTTTAAAAAATAAAAAATAAACAGTAACTAAAGAGTTGATCTGGAACATTACTAACATTACATTAAAATTATGGCTCTCTATTTTGCTTGTTTGTATAATAAATTAATAAAATTTAAGTTTTGATACAGATAAATAGCAGCGCTAAATTATGTCTTTGAGGTCTCTGACATAAACTGTAGAACAAATGTGGGAGGAAATAAATATGATTCTTCTTTTGAACTTATTTTTTGTTTTTGAATAATTGTTTTTGTACTTCACAACACACATCAATGATGTATTTGGTTAACCTCCATTAGATGAGAAATGACTTTGAAAATCATCCAGTTTCTTACAACTTTAAAAAAAACAATTGAACAATTTTAATTCTAACTCAACTTTTATAATAACACAAATTAATTTTTAAAAGTATGCTCCCCAGAAAGGTGAAATTAGTTGCATTCCCCCTCCCCTGATTTTAAAGAAGTCAATACATTTCCAATTGCGCAGTGTTAATGCAAGAGGCTATGATTACATGCAATCGCGTTCAGTCTGCAATGTCACAGAGGTCAGCAGAGAAAAATAACATGATATGCTATTTCAAAACTGCCAAGAACTGAATGGGGAGAGTGGGGTGTAAGAGGAGCTCAGGAGGGTGCACTTGGAGAACAAAAGCAGCCCTTCTGCTAATTGACTGAAAAATTATCCAGGTTCCCTGTGGGAAGCATACAAGACTACAGCAGATGGAGGCAGCTCGGACACTGTGGTGCAGAACGCTCCTCAAAAACCTGCTGTGAATCTGCCCGCAATTATGGGTCACAACATTTTTCCTTGTTTAACAGAGTACAAGGAGCAAGACAAACAGAGGGGTAGCCAAATGGGAAAGGTGATAACCTATTAAGAATCAGGCTGTTAAACTATTATTTTAACTACTGGATAACTGGAATTCCTTGAAGGTCTGAGATTCATGCGCTGTTCTACAGGCAATAGTGAAGTCACCTTGGAGCCATTTATATTGAGAATCTGACATCGATAATACTTGCTGTTTCAATCTTTTATTTACTGCAGGATTGACAGCCTGCATTACCATGAATGCTGGGTGGTTGGGTATATTACAGACAAATATAGACTACTCCTGAAAGCATCTAAATTGATCATTTAGATCAGTGCCAAACCATACTGAAGAAATATTCTGGATAATTTTAATACAGACAAATGTCTTCGTTAGAGCTCTATTCCCCATTTAAACATTTAAAATTTCAGTACAATAATATATGTTTAAAAAGAATCCCTAATGAGCTTTAATGGAACATGGATAGGATTGCTATACTTTTACAGGATAACACCACAATGTTCCAGAAATACTTTTATGGGATTATTTATCCCTAAGTCACAGTTGTAATATTTGGATTACAAACAGCCAGATTACCACCGGATGGGACAGGAACAACTGCATCACTGTTCCTTCACTCACATGTTTCAAAAGACATTACATGATTATTGCAGCTATGTTAAAAAGTACCCCAGGGAAATAACTTCTGTAGTGCTGTAAAAGAAGGCCCACAGTTACATATATCTCCAATAATCAGGCTGTGTTATCTTTAGCTTTTTCATCAATCCAACGCATTCTCAAGAAACTTCCATATCTAAACTGTATTTAAGTATAAATGAATGCATCTATGTATGTGTGATATCTATAGACTTTCATAACTGACTCCTGTGTGTCAAGCATGAAGCAAAACTAAAACTGTCTTTTGATTACTGGAAAAAATATCAGCAGGGATGGGATGCTACCGGTTCAGCCCAGTTCTATAGAACCTGTAGCTGGAAAGAGAGCTGACACCGAACCGGTTCGATGTTTGGCCCACCCGCCTGCCTGGGCTCTAGGTTGTCCTTTATTCCCTGCTTTTCCCTCCTCAGCTGCTTTGCGTGGCACAGCTGAGATTGAAAAAGCAGGAAACAAGAGGATTTTCAAATGCTGTGCACCCAAGCAGTGCTTGTCAGCTGTCCAGGTGGCACAGCTGATGATTTCTTGCAAACACTGCACATGCGTGTTATGATTGTCCGCAGTTCGGAGAACCGCAAATCGCTCCACTGGCTGGCCCTCCCGCCCACTCCTTACCTGGCATGTGAGCCATCCAACTTGCCTGGTTTGGTAAGTTGCTATTTTTCCTTTTTTTCCCTCGACCATCAGCTGTTCTGCTGTGCCGAGAGATTTAGATTAGTGGAACAATTGCGATGTTCCTGAGGTAACCTGGATCTAAGCTGATCAATGTGCCTGCTCCAGAGGACTCCATCCTCTGTTTGTACCCTATAAGAACGAGGGCCTGTGATTTGGGTTATCTCAGCAGGAATCCATGAAGGTTCACCCATAAGGTTCTTAGCATAAACAGAATCACCCACAGTGAATGTGCGAATTTTGCTAGTGGAATCTAGTGGTGCGTTGGGTGTGTAAGTGGGATGAAGGTGATCAAGGGGAGACCTGAGTTTCCTACCCATCAACAATTCAGCTGGGGACAAATTAGTTGAGGGGTTGGGAGTGATATGCTGAACACTGAGAAGTTTTTCAACTTTCTCAGTGATGTCCCCAGGACCCAATTGCTGAAGCTTTTCCTTGGTAAAACATACCATTCGTTCAGCCTGGCCGTTAGCCGAAGGGTGCCCAGGTGCTTTCCATAAGGCTTTGGAAGATGCCTGGTGCCACGCTTACTCCAAACTGTAACCTTTTACATTTGAAGGCACCTCTATGAGTCACTGTCAGGTAGTGCTCCATTCAAAATTCAAGAAAGAAATACTTAGACTCCATGAATTAGAGAAAAGATATCTTTTACTGGAAATCAAGTGGTAGCAACAAAAGAATTCTGAATCTGAGAGAATGAGCGCGAAAATCACATATACAAAGTGATGGTAACGTTCCCACCCACAATAGATCAAGCAGGCTACCCAATTAAAAGTTGTGGATAACGTCATGTGGGCATCTCCAGGTGGTGATGAGGCCTCTGTCCGTTGACCTTGGCATATTTTGATAAAGAGCTGCGGCTGCGCATAGCATAAGACAGAAATCAAAGCAAGAAACCCCCCCCCAACTGATATACTTCTTCTTAACAAAACCTCCAGCTCCCATAATCCTCCCATAATCAAGTCCTCCCTCCTCCCCCTGTTACTTATGACAGCCAAAAGATGCAAAGCAAAAGAAGGAAATCTTGAAGGCTGACAGTCACAATGATTTGGGCCTCTGCAGTGGCATCATCAACTGTTAGTTGTTGGTATGCCTGGGCCAGATCCAATTTGGCAAAGACTGTGCCCCTGCCAAGTGAATGTAATAAATGATGCACCACTGGAACTGGATATGCGCTCTGCTGAAGCGCATGGTTCAATGTACCCTTATAGTCTCCACAGATTCTTACTGACCCATCAGTCTTGACTGGTGTGACTATGGGTGTCTCCCCTCTGGAGTGGTCAGTGGGCTCTAAAACTCCTTGAGCTATTAGTTTATCTAATTGTGCATCAATTTTTCCCTTTAAGGCAAATGGGACCCTTCTGGGCTTTAAACGAATTGGGGCACCTTGGGATCGAGGTTGAAAGTGATAGGGGTCCCCATATACTTGCCCAATCTGTCGCTGAAGACCTCTGGAAACTCAGACTTCAAGGCCTCCTCCCATTCAGTGTTGCTCACGTGATTGATGCCAGTCACCTCGATGCCTAGTGGATTGAACCACTCAAGTCCCAGCAAGCTTGGGCGGTCCTTGTCCACGATGGTCAGGGGCAAACGTTTGGTGTGGCCTTTGAACTTCACGTTGAATTCTCTTGTTCCAACTACTGGAATCTTGTTCCCTTGGTAGTCTTTAAGAGTCAGTGCTTGCTTCTGGAAATGTTTCTTCTGAATGTTGGGAAGTAGCCTGTGAATAGTGTCCCATGACACCATAGATAAATAGGAGCCTGAGTCCACTTCCATTTGGCAAGGCCTTCCTTCAATTAGTACCTTCACATGTACTTTTCTGCTTCTTAAGGGTGAAGAATGACCAATGGTGACTGTTTGATGAGTTTCATTCTTCCCATTTGCTTCTGTGTTGAGCCCCATTTTCTCACTGAAGTTGTTAGGCTTGAATTCTTTGTCAGGAAACTTCTTTCTGCTTGGTGGAGTTCTGGATGATTTGCAGACTCTTGCTAGGTGACCTCTTTTTTCACAACGGAGACAGATGGTATCAAAAACTTGCATTCAGGTGGCCCCCCACAACCTCTGCAATAAAAGTCTTGCCTCTTTCTTCCAAGGTCTTTCCTTTTCTTCTCCATTCTGAGTCTATAAATTCCTTCCTCCACCTCACTACAGTCTGACTCAGAATCTATTTGCTGCAATGGGTTGTTGTGGATTTTTCCACATCAGGATGGCTTTGGCCTTGTTAATTTTCTTCATGGCTGCTGCTGAGGACTTGGTAGCTTCGCTGAAGAAGCTTCTTCTATGGCCTCCTTAAGCGTGATCTTAGGTTTCATTAATAATTTGCTCTGCAAAACCTTTTTTTTAGGCCTAGAACAAATCGATCGCATGGCCTCTTCTAAGTTGATAAATTCACATGCACCCCAATGTCCCTTAAACTAGCCGAAGTCATTAATGTTTTCGCTTTCCCCTTGATCCCGGTGGTAGAATTCATGTCTCTTAATGAGGCACGATACTTGTGGGCATAATGGGCTCTTAATAACTTTTCTAAGTCGGGCCAGTCCATTACCTTCATCTGCAGCTCCGCCAATGCCTTCGCCATCTTGAAAACGGCCGGACCGCAGTGAGTGAGAAAGACCGCCCTCTTCCGCTTGTTGGAAATGTCGAGATCATTTCCCTCCAAATACATTTGGAAACAATTTGTATGAGTCCCAGTCTTCTGCCATCGGATCGAATGGGGCTGGGGGGTGTTCAGCACAGCCATCTCTCTCAGCTTGTTTTCCGCGTTATTTTCTCTTTGGGAAGGATCCCAACTTCATCGCCAGTGTTAGATTTGCATGAAGAGTCAGCGCGAGTGCTTCAGTGAAGAGTTTATTAGTGACTATAGCTCATAACAGACCGATTGGCTGGGCTGCAGCTGCTACTTATAGCCAGCAGCCACAGTTGCCAGCCAATCAGAGTGCAGGGTTTTCCCGCACTTTTTAAACCAATCATTTCTGACATTTTACAAGAACAGTTCAAACTTAACCAATGACATTCAAACCTGCATACATAACACTTTCTAGCTAATCTAAAAGCAGAGCCGAACGTTCCTTAGGATGGAAGCTTTTCAGTGCAGACTCAGGTAGCCGATTGCAGATAGATAGATCTCTAAGTGAATCTGTGAATCTGTGAGCAACTCAATCTGCCTGCCTGCTTTGCCTGCTTTTGGATAAAAGTTGCTTTTTAATTACAAAATCAATATTTACATAAATATTTATAATATTTACATACAAGCCATGCCCAGCCAGTCACATGACCACCAATCCACACCCACAAATTAGGCCACACCCACAGAACTGGTTGTTAAGACATTTGAATCCCACCCCTGAATGTCAGCATAATTTTATGAATTGCTCTTTGACACAATCAACTTTGAAATCAATGTGACATATAGTTTTCCACATATGGGTGAAAATTGCTAATCTGAGGTGTAAGCACTTCTGATTTCAAACTGAGGATCACATCTTTGCATGGTTTCTGATATAAAAGAGTCAGTACAAATAGAGGGGAGGGGTAAAGGCTAGGTTAGAATTTTGCACTTTTTCATTTAAATGTTTTTCTTCCAGGTTGTATGCTTTTTTAAACATGCAATTTGTCATGCAGACTGAAGGATATGCAATCCATTCTATCATCACCATCCCTGGCATTATTTCATTTGATTACATATATAAATAAAGCCAACGGTAGTAGATGCAAAATGAAATATCATATGAGTCAAGCAAGAGGTAATATGTGGCTTGGCCCCAATGGTGGGATTCAAATTTTTTTTACTACTGATTCTGTGGGCATGGCTTGGTTGGTATGGCAGGGGAAGGATACTGTAAAATCTCCAGTCAGAGGTGGTTTTCTCTACTGGTTCTCCAGAACCGGTCAGAACCTGCTGAATACCACCTTGGTCCCCCCAAAAGTAAGTTCCACACATTTCCAACAAAGATGAGACTTGATCTGGAACATGTGTTAGCTGTGCATTTGGCAACAATGTGAAGCGGGCTTATCAATGTCTATACCAATGGCTCTTCTAAGTAATGTGAAATCCTGAATAACCTAAGATCGTTCCTCACATATGTAATTTGATTGATATAAAATATTTGTAACACAAATTTTCTTTTAAATGCTCAAAGGACACTAAGAGTGTTAAGACTGCATATGTATGTTTATTGGAATACTGATTAGTTGGTTAGACAATGTGCTTTCAATGTAAATGAGCCTTATAATGTTATAAAATGTCTTGGATTTCTGCATATAGCATACTCAATATTTTCTTAAAATATATCCCTGAGTTCTGATAGTATGGCATGTCTTTTTTTACCAGTAGTAGTCAGTTATGTGGTGAAGAATGCATCTTTTGACAACAGTAGTAATTCATGTTTGTAAAATGTAGTTATGACTTTTTTTTTCACTGACAAAATGATATTTGCTTGGAATATTTCAAATGTCTACATACCTACACTATTTTATTTGTGTTTGTGAGAAGTGTGCTAGGGACAGGCTTAGAGACATCAAAATTAATTTTTCATCCATTTCTATAGGCTTTCTAGAATAGTAGAACTCAAGAATGAAGACCTAGTGAGAATGCCATGAAGTGCCAAGAAAAATTCACAAAGCAGGAGCATGAGATTTCTATGCCAAACTTGCAGAAAATAATCAGGAAATATCAACATTATCTAGCACCCATTTTTGTTTCTTTTGTTTTTAGTTCTTAATAGTTTGTGACATTGCAACAATCTTAAGAAATGAATGCAAAATTATCCCTTGGTGTGTTTAACCACAGACTTTTCTTTTAAAACAACACAAATGTGTTTGCCTTTTATTTTCTCTTTGTATCATGGATTGAGCTGGCTGAGTGAGATCAATGAGGCACATTGTAAATGAGGAAATATATGAAAAGAAAATTGTAATTAGTATACATACCAAAAAAGATAATGCAGCACTGCAGAACTCAATTGTTGCTATGCTATATTGTGTCAAGAGTGTTCTAAGGAATCAGGGTTATGTTGTCAATAAACATGGTGGGTAAGCCAAGCCAGGAATTCACAATATACTATGGTGCATGGGTGTCAAACTCACGGTGTCACATTGCCATCATGTGACGTTTTGTGATGTTTTTCCCTTTATGGGCTGAGGTGGGTGTGGCCTGCACATGATGCATCCGGCCCAAGGGCTGCCAGTTTGACACCCCTATTATGGTACTTCTAATTTTTAGGCACTTTTGGAAGTTAGGGTTAGGGTTAGGGCTGGGCTGTTATGGAGCTTGCTTACTAATTTACAGTTAGTTCCCTAAAGATGAAATGGTGAGCTACTCTCAGTCATCTTGTCACTTGGTTCTTCTTATCATCCAGTTTAAACAGTTTAGACTCTTTTGGCTTGAGGTTATCTCCTACTGATCTCAGAGACATGTGTATATAGTTTTATTAGCAACTATACACTTGTATGCTGATATTGTTTTCTTTAACTTTCTAGTCTAGTTTCTAGCTCTGATGATCTTCCATTGAAATGCTAACTAGATCAAACACTAGGTAGCTTTTCTGAGACACAAATAGTAGAGTATTAACTATAGTTCAGCATTGAACTATGGAGGCCTTAGTGCTCTCTGAACTTGGTTGTTTTCTTGCAGATGCTTCATTATGCAACTATATAACATTTTCAGTACTGGTAGGGAGTGAGTTTCCTCTCTGTTTATATATGGTGGTTTGTTGGTGGGAGTATTGTTTTCTTTTTGGTAGTTTCTTAATTGGGATATTGTTTACTATTTGATTGCTGGTCTAGTTTTTATACTGGTTTATTCTTTTCTGAGATAGACAAAGTCAGCTTGTTATTTTCATTTAGCAAAATCTATTTGAGTTTATTATATGTTTCTTCTGGGCTGGTAGGCATATTCCAATTTCCCAAAAACCACAGGTTGTATGTTCTAGTAGCTGTTTAGCAACTGAGGCTTTATTTCTAAAAGGTAGGAAAATGACACATGCCATCCTTTGATTCCTAAGAGACAATAAAGGAATTTGAATATGTAGACCTCTTCTTCCTAAAGAAAGCTGGTCTACTTATATCAGCTGCTTTTCACTGCTAAATAAAGAATAGTTATGTCAGTTTTCTCCTCCAATCATTCCAATTCACTGAATGGCAAAAGCTATACTGGTTCTGGATTGTGTGCATTTATTCCCTATCCTATTGACACTAATTGGGAAGTGGGGAAGTACTGAAGAAAAGAATTTACATCCCCTTGATGTGATCAGTATGAGCCCAACAGAATTTAGAAAGCATAGCTGTTCTTCCACTGAATATTCCTCCTCTACATACTGTTCTTTGTGTTATTCTCACCAAATATTTCCCAAGTAAGAAAGTATGCCTCAACCACCTACAACAAGAATGGGTAGTGGTGCATAAGTGATGTGATCCGCAATTCTGGCAGGGCCAAGATACCCAAGATTAGATGACAAAACAGTGGCTTTTGATGCCATTTTTAAAACTGAGATTCCAACTAGTTGTCTTTAAGTTTAATAATGCAAGATTTTGTTTTCCTGGAGAAAAAAGATGGGGCAGGTTACAATTATTGATAAATGTATACATAAAGATAAATAAAACCATTGTGTACTAACTAAAATTGCTGGATTCTCTTCAAGAACAAGCAGTACCTTGCAATAATCTATACAAAAATTAATGGATTATATTATATTATAATGGATTATATGGCTAACCATCTAGACCAGGAGTGTCAAACTCGTGTCATCACAGAATCATCAAGTGACATATTGTGACTTTCCCCTTCGCTAAACTGGGTGTGGGCTGGGGGCAGAATCCAGCCCATGGGCCATGACTTTGACAGCCCTGATCTAGACCATAACAGGCACATAGCACAAACTGGTGAAAGGTGTTCTGTTCCACAGAATATTTTTGTGTTGCTAATCATAGATTTAAAAGCACTCTAAATGTTGAATTTGATCCTTAAAGGTTATTTCCACTGCTTTACCTCGATATGATCAAATGGAGCAATACATTATTAAATCTAAGTAAATGTCATACAACGCTGGAAATAAAATGGAACTTTGTGATAGGCTTTCTTGTAAATGCCGCAAAGTCAAGCATAAACCCCTGGAACAGTGGTGAGATTCAAATTTTTACTACTGGTTCTGTGGGCATGGCTTGGTGGGCATGGCAGGGGAAGGATACTGTAAAATCTCCAGTCAGAGGTGGTATTTGTCGGTTCAACTACTCAAAATTTCGCCACTGGTTCTCCACAACTGGTCAGAAGCTGCTGAATACCCTCTGCCCTGGAGACAGTTCTGGAAATGATGATCTAGATGTGAACAGAGTTACTGCAAATCATAGATAACTCAGATAACCTTTCCCCAAAAAGAGGCAGTGGCTGGAAGGACTGAAAACTGCTGAAGGATCCAGAACACTCACTGGGTTTCTAGACTCCACCTCTCCTTCAACATAAATCTTCCCACAGGCCATTGTGCCCTGGTTTTGACATGACAACAAAACCAGGCCTAAAGCTGGGTTGAAATGGGTCTACTAAAATTTGTTTGATTGAGAACTTCACTTGTTTTCATTGTTTCATCTGGGTCTATTTATTTTTCTTTCCACGAATGATCTCACCAAGGGTTCTTTTAATGAGGCAGGACCCCTTCTTGGACTGAGATGAGCTATAATAGCCATAGAGGCAAAATAATTGACCAAATTCTACTAAGCTCTTTTTCTTGATCT
>CM019150.1:128152337-128168880 GCA_009733165.1 Naja naja | reverse complement strand
CAATGTCACAGAGGTCAGCAGAGAAAAATAACATGATATGCTATTTCAAAACTGCCAAGAACTGAATGGGGAGAGTGGGGTGTAAGAGGAGCTCAGGAGGGTGCACTTGGAGAACAAAAGCAGCCCTTCTGCTAATTGACTGAAAAATTATCCAGGTTCCCTGTGGGAAGCATACAAGACTACAGCAGATGGAGGCAGCTCGGACACTGTGGTGCAGAACGCTCCTCAAAAACCTGCTGTGAATCTGCCCCAATTATGGGTCACAACATTTTTCCTTGTTTAACAGAGTACAAGGAGCAAGACAAACAGAGGGGTAGCCAAATGGGAAAGGTGATAACCTATTAAGAATCAGGCTGTTAAACTATTATTTTAACTACTGGATAACTGGAATTCCTTGAAGGTCTGAGATTCATCGCTGTTCTACAGGCAATAGTGAAGTCACCTTGGAGCCATTTATATTGAGAATCTGACATCGATAATACTTGCTGTTTCAATCTTTTATTTACTGCAGGATTGACAGCCTGCATTACCATGAATGCTGGGTGGTTGGGTATATTACAGACAAATATAGACTACTCCTGAAAGCATCTAAATTGATCATTTAGATCAGTGCCAAACCATACTGAAGAAATATTCTGGATAATTTTAATACAGACAAATGTCTTCGTTAGAGCTCTATTCCCCCATTTAAACATTTAAAATTTCAGTACAATAATATATGTTTAAAAAAAAGAATCCCTAATGAGCTTTAATGGAACATGGATAGGATTGCTATACTTTTACAGGATAACACCACAATGTTCCAGAAATACTTTTATGGGATTATTTATCCCTAAGTCACAGTTGTAATATTTGGATTACAAACAGCCAGATTACCACCGGATGGGACAGGAACAACTGCATCACTGTTCCTTCACTCACATGTTTCAAAAGACATTACATGATTATTGCAGCTATGTTAAAAAGTACCCCAGGGAAATAACTTCTGTAGTGCTGTAAAAGAAGGCCCACAGTTACATATATCTCCAATAATCAGGCTGTGTTATCTTTAGCTTTTCATCAATCCAAGCATTCTCAAGAAACTTCCATATCTAAACTGTATTTAAGTATAAATGAATGCATCTATGTATGTGTGATATCTATAGACTTTCATAACTGACTCCTGTGTGTCAAGCATGAAGCAAAACTAAAACTGTCTTTTGATTACTGGAAAAAATATCAGCAGGGATGGGATGCTACCGGTTCAGCCCAGTTCTATAGAACCTGTAGCTGGAAAGAGAGCTGACACCGAACGGTTCGATGTTTGGCCCACCCGCCTGCCTGGGCTCTAGGTTGTCCTTTATTCCCTGCTTTTCCCTCCTCAGCTGCTTTGCGTGGCACAGCTGAGATTGAAAAAGCAGGAAACAAGAGGATTTTCAAATGCTGTGCACCCAAGCAGTGCTTGTCAGCTGTCCAGGTGGCACAGCTGATGATTTCTTGCAAACACTGCACACATGCGTGTTATGATTGTCCGCAGTTCGGAGAACCGGCAAATCACTCCACTGGCTGGCCCCGCCCCTCCCCGCCCACTCCTTACCTGGCATGTGAGCCATCCAACTTGCCTGGTTTGGTAAGTTGCTATTTTTCCTTTTTTTCCCTCGACCATCAGCTGTTCTGCTGTGCTGAGAGATTTAGATTAGTGGAACAATTGCGATGTTCCTGAGGTAACCTGGATCTAAGCTGATCAATGTGCCTGCTCCAGAGGACTCCATCCTCTGTTTGTACCCTGTAAGAACGAGGGCCTGTGATTTGGGTTATCTCAGCAGGAATCCATGAAGGTTCACCCATAAGGTTCTTAGCATAAACAGAATCACCCACAGTGAAATGCGAATTTTGCTAGTGGAATCTAGTGGTGCGTTGGGTGTGAAGTGGGATGAAGGTGGTCAAGGGGAGACCTGAGTTTCCTACCCATCAACAATTCAGCTGGGGACAAGTTAGTTGAGGGGTTGAGAGTGATATGCTGAACACTGAGAAGTTTTCAACTTTCTCAGTGATGTCCCCAGGACCCAATTGCTGAAGCTTTTTTGGTAAAACGTACCATTCGTTCAGCCTGGCCGTTAGCCGAAGGGTGCCCAGGTGCTTTCCATAAGGCTTTGGAAGATGCCTGGTGCCACGCTTACTCCAAACTGTAACCTTTTACATTTGAAGGCACCTCTATGAGTCACTGTCAGGTAGTGCTCCATTCAAAATTCAAGAAAGAAATACTTAGACTCCATGAATTAGAGAAAAGATATCTTTTACTGGAAATCAAGTGGTAGCAACAAAAGAATTCTGAATCTGAGAGAATGAGAGCGAAAATCACATATACAAAGTGATGGTAACGTTCCCACCCACAATAGATCAAGCAGGCTACCCAATTAAAAGTTGTGGATAACGTCATGTGGGCATCTCCAGGTGGTGATGAGGCCTCTGTCCGTTGACCTTGGCATATTTTGATAAAGAGCTGCTGCGCATAGCATAAGACAGAAATCAAAGCAAGAAACCCCCCCCCAACTGATATACTTCTTCTTAACAAAACCTCCAGCTCCCATAATCCTCCCATAATCAAGTCCTCCTCCTCCCCTGTTACTTATGACAGCCAAAGATGCAAAGCAAAAGAAGGAAATCTTGAAGGCTGACAGTCACAATGATTTGGGCCTCTGCAGTGGCATCATCAACTGTTAGTTGTTGGTATGCCTGGGCCAGATCAATTTGGCAAAGACTGCCCTGCCAAGTGAATGTAATAAATGATGCACCACTGGAACTGGATATGCTCTGCTGGAAGCATGGTTCAATGTCCCTTATAGTCTCCACAGATTCTTACTGACCCATCAGTCTTGACTGGTGTGACTATGGGTGTCTCCCCTGGAGTGGTCAGTGGGCTCTAAAACTCCTTGAGCTATTAGTTTATCTAATTGTGCATCAATTTTTCCTTTAAGGCAAATGGGACCCTTCTGGGCTTTAAACGAATTGGGGCACCTTGGGATCTAGGTTGAAAGTGATAGGGGTCCCCATATACTTGCCCAATCTGTCGCTGAAGACCTCTGGAAACTCAGACTTCAAGGCCTCCTCCCATTCAGTGTTGCTCACGTGATTGATGCCAGTCACCTCGATGCCTAGTGGATTGAACCACTCAAGTCCCAGCAAGCTTGGGGTCCTTGTCCACGATGGTCAGGGGCAAACGTTTGGTGTGGCCTTTGAACTTCACGTTGAATTCTCTTGTTCCAACTACTGGAATCTTGTTCCTTGGTAGTCTTTAAGAGTCAGTGCTTGCTTCTGGAAATGCTTCTTCTGAATGTTGGGAAGTAGCCTGTGAATAGTGTCCCATGACACCATAGATAAATAGGAGCCTGAGTCCACTTCCATTTGGCAAGGCCTTCCTTCAATTAGTACCTTCACATGTACTTTTCTGCTTCTTAAGGGTGAAGAATGACCAATGGTGACTGTTTGATGAGTTTCATTCTTCCCATTTGCTTCTGTGTTGCGCCCCATTTCTCACTGAAGTTGTTAGGCTTGAATTCTTTGTCAGGAAACTTCTTTCTGCTTGGTGGAGTTCTGGATGATTTGCAGACTCTTGCTAGGTGACCTCTTTTTCAACGGAGACAGATGGTATCAAAAACTTGCATTCAGTGTGGGTGGCCCCCACAACCTCTGCAATAAAAGTCTTGCCTCTTTCTTCCAAGGTCTTTCCTTTTCTTCTCCATTCTGAGTCTATAAATTCCTTCCTCCACCTCACTACAGTCTGAATCAGAATCTATTTGCTCGCAATGGGTTGTTGTGGATTTTTCCACATCAGGATGGCTGATGCCTTGTTAATTTTCTTCATGGCTGCTGCTGAGGACTTGGTAGCTTCGCTGAAGAAGCTTCTTCTATGGCCTCCTTAAGTGATCTTAGGTTTCATTAATAATTTGCTCTGCAAAACCTTGTTTTTAGGCCTAGAACAAATCGATCGCATGGCCTCTTCTAAGTTGATAAATTCACATGCACCCCAATGTCCCTTAAACTTGCATGAAGTCATTAACATTTTCGCTTTCCCTTGATCCCGACGGTAGAATTCGTGTCTCTTAATGAGGCACGATACTTGTGGCACGTAATGGGCTCTTAATAACTTTTCTAAGTCGGCCAGTCCATTACCTTCATGTCTGCAGCTCCGCCAATGCCTTCGCCATCTTGAAATGGCCGGACCGCGAGTGAGAAAGACCGCCTCTTCCGCTTAGATGTCGGAAATAGATCGTACATTTGGAATGGGGCTGGGGAGGTGTTCAGCACAGCCATCTCTCTCAGCTTTTTTCCGTTTTTTCTCTTTGGGAAGGATCCCACCTTCGTCGCCAGTGTTAGATTTGCATGAAGAGTCAGACGCGGAGTGCTTCAGTGAAGAGTTTATTAGTGACTATAGCTCATAACAGACCCGATTTGGCTGGGCTGCTGCTGCTACTTATAGCCAGCAGCCACAGTTGCCAGCCAATCAGAGTGCAGGGTTTTCCGCACTTTTAAACCAATCATTTCTGACATTTTACAAGAACAGTTCAAACTTAACCAATGACATTCAAACCTGCATACATAACACTTTCTAGCTAATCTAAAAGCAGAGCCGAACGTTCCTTAGGATGGAAGCTTTTCAGTGCAGACTCAGGTAGCCGATTGCAGATAGATAGATCTCTAAGTGAATCTGTGAATCTGTGAGCAACTCAATCTGCCTGCCTGCTTTGCCTGCTTTTGGATAAAAGTTGCTTTTTTAATTACAAAAATCAATATTTACATAAATATTTATAATATTTACATACAAGCCATGCCCAGCCAGTCACATGACCACCAATCCACACCCACAAATTAGGCCACACCCACAGAACTGGTTGTTAAGACATTTGAATCCCACCCCTGAATGTCAGCATAATTTTTATGAATTGCTCTTTGACACAATCAACTTTGAAATCAATGTGACATATAGTTTTCCACATATGGGTGAAAATTGCTAATCTGAGGTGTAAGCACTTCTGATTTCAAACTGAGGATCACATCTTTGCATGGTTTCTGATATAAAAGAGTCAGTACAAATAGAAAACAGGAGGGGAGGGTAAAGGCTAGGTTAGAATTTTGCACTTTTTCATTTAAATGTTTTTCTTCCAGGTTGTATGCGTTTTTAAACATGCAATTTGTCATGCAGACTGAAGGATATGCAATCCATTCTATCATCACCATCCCTGGCATTATTTCATTTGATTACATATATATAAATAAAGCCAACAGTAGTAGATGCAAAATGAAATATCATATGAGTCAAGCAAGAGGTAATATGTGGCTTGGCCCCAATGGTGGGATTCAAATTTTTTTTACTACTGATTCTGTGGGCATGGCTTGGTTGGCATGGCAGGGGAAGGATACTGTAAAATCTCCAGTCAGAGGTGGTTTTCTCTACTGGTTCTCCAGAACCGGTCAGAACCTGCTGAATACCACCTTGGTCCCCCCAAAAGTAAGCTACACACATTTCCAACAAAGATGAGACTTGATCTGGAACATGTGTTAGCTGTGCATTTGGCAACAATATGAAGCGGGCTTATCAGTGTCTATACCAATGGCTCTTCTAAGTAATGTGAAATCCTGAATAACCTAAGATTGTTCCTCACATATGTAATTTGATTGATATAAAATATTTGTAACACAAATTTTCTTTTAAATGCTCAAAGGACACTAAGAGTGTTAAGACTGCATATGTATGTTTATTGGAATACTGATTAGTTGGTTAGACAATGTGCTTTCAATGTAAATGAGCCTTATAATGTTATAAAATGTCTTGGATTTCTGCATATAGCATACTCAATATTTTCTTAAAATATATCCCTGAGTTCTGATAGTATGGCATGTCTTTTTTTACCAGTAGTAGTCAGTTATGTGGTGAAGAATGCATCTTTTGACAACAGTAGTAATTCATGTTTGTAAAATGTAGTTATGACTTTTTTTCACTGACAAAATGATATTTGCTTGGAATATTTCAAATGTCTACATACCTACACTATTTTATTTGTGTTTGTGAGAAGTGTGCTAGGGACAGGCTTAGAGACATCAAAATTAATTTTTCATCCATTTCTATAGGCCTTCTAGAATAGTAGAACTCAAGAATGAAGACCTAGTGAGAATGCCATGAAGTGCCAAGAAAAATTCACAAAGCAGGAGCATGAGATTTCTATGCCAAACTTGCAGAAAATAATCAGGAAATATCAACATTATCTAGCACCCATTTTTGTTTCTTTTTGTTTTTTAGTTCTTAATAGTTTGTGTCATTGCAACAATCTTAAGAAATGAATGCAAAATTATCCCTTGGTGTGTTTAACCACAGACTTTTCTTTTAAAACAACACAAATGTGTTTGCCTTTTATTTTCTCTTTGTATCATGGATTGAGCTGGCTGAGTGAGATCAATGAGGCACATTGTAAATGAGGAAATATATGAAAAGAAAATTGTAATTAGTATACATACCAAAAAAGATAATGCAGCACTGCAGAACTCAATTGTTGCTATGCTATATTGTGTCAAGAGTGTTCTAAGGTATCAGGGTTATGCTGTCAATAAACATGGTGGGTAAGCCAAGCCAGGAATTCACAATATACTATGGTGCATGGGTGTCAAACTCACGGTGTCACATTGCCATCATATGACGTTTTGTGATGTTTTTTCCCTTTGCGGGGCTGAGGTGGGTGTGGCCTGCACATGATGCATCTGGCCCATGGGCTGCCAGTTTGACACCCCTGTTATGGTACTTCTAATTTTTAGGCACTTTTGGAAGTTAGGGTTAGGGTTAGGGTTAGGCTGTTATGGAGCTTGCTTATTAATTTACAGTTAGTTCCCTAAAGATGAAATGGTGAGCTACTCTCAGTCATCTTGTCACTTGGTTCTTCTTATCATCCAGTTTAAACAGTTTAGACTCTTTTGGCTTGAGGTTATCTCCTACTGATCTCAGGGACATGTGTATATAGTTTTATTAGCAACAATACAGTTGTATGCTGATATTGTTTTCTTTAACTTTCTAGTCTAGTTTCTAGCTCTGATGATCTTCCATTGAAATGCTAACTAGATCAAACACTAGGTAGCTTTTCTGAGACACAAATAGTAGAGTATAACTATAGTTCAGCATTGAACTATGGAGGCCTTAGTGCTCTCTGAACTTGGTTGTTTTCTTGCAGATGCTTCATTATGCAACTATATAACATTTTCAGTACTGGTAGGGAGTGAGTTTCCTCTCTGTTTATATATGGTGGTTTGTTGGTGGGAGTATTGTTTTCTTTTTGGTAGTTTCTTAATTGGGATATTGTTTACTATTTGATTGTTGGTCTAGTTTTAATACTGGTTTATTCTTTTCTGAGATAGACAAAGTCAGCTTGTTATTTTCATTTAGCAAAATCTATTTGAGTTTATTATATGTTTCTTCTGGGCTGGTAGGCATATTCCAAATTTCCCCAAAAAACCACAGGTTGTATGTTCTAGTAGCGTGTTTAGCAACTGAGGCTTTATTTCTTAAAAAGGTAGGAAAAATGACACATGCCATCCTTTGATTCCTAAGAGACAATAAAGGAACCTTGAATATGTAGACCTCTTCTTCCTAAATCGAAAGGCTGGTCTACTTATATCAGCTGCTTTTTCACTGCTAAATAAAGAATAGTTATGTCAGTTTTCTCCTCCAATCATTCCAATTCACTGAATGGCAAAAACTATACTGGTTCTGGATTCTGTGCATTTATTCCCTATCCTATTGACACTAATTGGGAAGTGGGGAAGTACTGAAGAAAAGAATTTACATCCCCTTGATGTGATCAGTATGAGCCCAACAGAATTTAGAAAGCATAGCTGTTCTTCCACTGAATATTCCTCCTCTACATATGGTTCTTTGTGTTATTCTCACCAAATATTTGCCAAGTAAGAAAGTATGCCTCAACCACCCCCTACAACAAGAATGGGTAGTGGTGCATAAGTGATGTGATCCCCAATTCTGGCAGGGCCAAGATACCCAAGATTAGATGACAAAACAGTGGCTTTTGATGCCATTTTTAAAACTGAGATTCCAACTAGTTGTCTTTAAGTTTAATAATGCAAGATTTTGTTTTTCCTGGAGAGAAAAATAGATGGGGCAGGTTACAATTATTGATAAATGTATACATAAAGATAAATAAAACCATTGTGTACTAACTAAAATTGCTGGATTCTCTTCAAGAACAAGCAATACCTTGCAATAATCTATACAAAAAATTAATGGATTATATTATATTATAATGGATTATATGGCTAACCATCTAGACCAGGAGTGTCAAACTCGTGTCATCACAGAATCATCAAGTGACATATTGTGACTTTCCCCTTCGCTAAACTGGGTGTGGGCTGGCCAGGGCAGAATCCAGCCCATGGGCCATGACTTTGACAGCCCTGATCTAGACCATAACAGGCACATAGCACAAACTGGTGAAAGGTGTTCTGTTCCACAGAATATTTTTGTGCTGCTAATCATAGATTTAAAAGCACTCTAAATGTTGAATTTGATCCTTAAAGGGGATTATTTCCACTGCTTTACCTCGATATGATCAAATGGAGCAATACATTATTAAATCTAAGTAAATGTCATACAACGCTGGAAATAAAATGGAACTTTGTGATAGGCTTTCTTGTAAATGCCGCAAAGTCAAGCATAAACCCCCTGGAACAGTGGTGAGATTCAAATTTTTTACTACTGGTTCTGTGGGCATGGCTTGGTGGGCATGGCAGGGGAAGGATACTGTAAAATCTCCAGTCAGAGGTGGTATTTGTCGGTTCTCCGAACTACTCAAAATTTCCGCCACTGGTTCTCCACAACTGGTCAGAAGCTGCTGAATACTACCTCTGCCCTGGAGACAGTTCTGGAAATGATGATCTAGATGTGAACAGAGTTACTGCAAATCATAGATAACTCAGATAACCTTTCCCCAAAAAAGAGGCAGTGGCTGGAAGGACTGAAAACTGCTGAAGGATCCAGAACACTCACTGGGTTTCTAGACTCCACCTCTCCTTCAACATAAATCTTCCCACAGGGCCATTGTGCCCTGGTTTTGACATTTTGACAACAAAACCAGGCCTAAAGCTGGGTTGAAATGGGTCTACGAAATTTGTTTTATTTAGACACCATTGATTGAGAACTTCACTTGTTCATTTTCATTGTTTCATCTGGGTCTATTTATTTTTTCTTTCCACGAATGATCTCACCAAGGGTTCTTTTAATGAGGCAGGACCCCTTCTTGGACTGAGATGAGCTATAATGAGCCATAGAGGCAAAATAATTGACCAAATTCTACTAAGCTCTTTTTCTTGATCTGTGGGAAATAAGAACTGAAAGTAATCAAAAGAATATAACCAGACACTGCCCTGGACACTGCCCTACACACTTCTGCAGTACAGTCTCCTTACTGCTAAGTTATAGATTTTTTTTTATTTGGTAGGGAACAAAAATTTATCCATCCATAAATAGTGATGGATGACAATTTGTTCAATACAAGCTTTTGCCATTTGTACTTTTGAATATAAATGGACTAAATCACATTCATAAACTAAATTCTGCACATTTCAGGACTTGCAAAATTCTCAATAAAATACTGTACATAAAATGCATATATTGGGGAAATTATAGATGAAAGCACCGTAGAGAAAATTGCTTGTATGAAATCTGTTTGTTAGAAAAAGCACATATAACTGAACTTTAGGCCCGTACATACGATTGACATGTGCACACTGGAAAAACTGCACAATTTATGTTGATTTTTTTTATTTAAAAATGATGCTGACATAAAAATTAAGAATAAAGCTTGAGAACTTGAGTGAAAGTAAACCTGGCAGATATGCTTTTCTGGACACTTTGACTCAGTCAAGATATAGGAAACTAGTTTATTAAACCATTAGAACAAGAGGATATATGCTATTCCCAAATGTCCATTAAATCTGAATTTATATCATTTGCATCAATTTGCATAATTTGTGTGATGACCAAATTATGCAAATAGAGTAATTTACGTTAATTGTCTGCCATACAGAAATCAATGGCCTGTCCATTATTTTGGGGTGATTGTCTAAAGAAAATTTTGTTTGCTATTTTTGAAGTCCACTAAATCAAAATGTATTCAACTGAAGGTTTACAATGTACTGAGTGTGGATTTGAGGGAATTATTGAATTATTCAAGATAACACTCTGCTCAAGTGCTCATGACAAACTATAAACTTCCATCTAGATCTGGACAAACCTGGATAAATACTTGGAATCCTCAGGGTCAACATCATAGCTGGCATCATTAGATATCTGTAATGGACCACATCTCAACTGATTCCACTCCCAGCATTTCTAATCATTTTCTTTGCCTTTTCTGACTATTTTTCTGTCCCTCCTATTGTATGCATACTAGCAATGGAAAAGAAAAGGAAGAGCAGCCTCTGTGATTGAGACACATGTACTGAGCTATTAATGCATCTCCTAACTCCATTTCCATGGAGGGAATAAACAAATATATATTCAACTTGTATAGTACTCCAAGCTTACTTTCACTGCTGCATAGTTTATATGCATATTCTCACACATTGTTAATGAAATGGTGGATTTTTTAAAATCTTGTATGCCTTGTTTGGTTTTATATGTTCTATTTTGTAGCTGTATCCTATAGGTCAGTGGTGGCTAACCTTTTCGGTACCGAATGCCAAACAGGAGCGTCTTGGGAGCTGCTCCTCTGATTTCCTGGGCTTCTATTTATTTATTTGTTTGTTTGTTTGTTTGTTTGTTTGTTTGTTTGTTTGTTTGATTTGTATGCTGCCCCATCTCCGAAGACTTGGGGCAGCTCACAACTAAAACCAAACATCAACAATAAATAATTAAAAGAGAATTAAATAAACACAAGCCCAATATTTATAATATTAAATTAGAATTAAAATTTAAAAAATCCCTCCCCCCCCAGGAGATCAGCACAGCCCGGCCTGTTCAAATAACCAGGTCTTCAAGTCATGATGGAAGGTGTGAAGGTCAGGGGCCAGACGGAGCCCCAGGGGTAGTTGGTTCCACAGGGCGGGAACCGCCACAAGTAGGCTCGGCCCCGGGGCACCACCAGCCAACATTGACTTGCCGACGGGACCCCGAGAAGCCCCTGCCTGTGTGTTCGCACAGGGCAGTTGGCACTTGATATCGGCAGGAGATGCTCCCGTAGATATCCCGGACCCATGTCTCGTAGGACTTTGAATGTTAATACTAGAACCTTGAATCTCACCTGGAGTGCAACCGGCAACCAATGCAGGTCGCGGGAGGGTGTAACATGGGAGAATCGGGAAACTCCCATCACCACCCGCGTGGCCGCATTCTGCACCAGCTGCAATCTCCGGATGGTGTGCATGCGAAGACCAGCTGGCCAGCATACATGTATGTGCTGGAACCCAGAAGAGCAACAAGCAACGGCTGGCGTGCCTGGAGACATGGCTCTGCATGCCACTTCCATCATGCATGGCATAGGTTCGCCATCACAGCTATAAGTTTTTATTTAGTAAGTCTTATTTAGTCTGGATTGCTAACCTGTAATGAAGAATTTGATTGACTAAATAACAATCTGCCTTTCTTTCTCTTCTTCTGCTCAATGTTGTGAATTCGGGCCCAGAGGAAGGCCATGTAGAAGAATAGTGTGGCCATGACAAGAAAGTGGCTGTACCCAAGAAGATGAGGTTAGTTCACTGGTTGTATTTTTCCTAAAGATACTGGAAAGGATATCGGGTAATAAACATAGAGCCTATACAGCATCATATGTGAACCAAACAGAAAACAATAAGGATGCCAGTACAACTTCAGCAAGTCAATTAATTTACTGAGCCAACTGTTAATTAGCATTTGGTGGTCACACTGATGCTAGTATTTAAATTACATTTAGATGGTGGCAGCCATTGCAACTTGCCCACTTCCCATAATAGTAGTGGAAGATCTAACCTGTGTAAGAGCACTCTCTATCATATTCACTGAAATAAGAATGACAATATGGGCAGGGGGAAAGTTCCTTTCCAACCCTATGTTTCTAGATGTTTCTAGATGTTTCTAGATGTTTTGTAATGCCTTGTATCGCTGACCATTTTATAATATTCTTCAATAAAAATTGGGAGACTGTTCATACCTCTCAAAGTTGGAAGGCTAGCTACCAGCAAAATGTTAATTGTTTTACCCTTATTACACAATAAAAGATTGAGGCCCAGTTCTGTGACACAATACTTGCTTCTCACTTTGAACCCACTACCACCTTTCCCCCCACTTTTCCCCAAAGGCCAGCACTCTGCTGCATTTAGCTACTAATTTTATTTATCTTTGAAATTTCTAATTTTTCTGCAACCTGCCTGTTCTTTCATAGTAGCATATTCCCAATTGTCATAGAGAGGATTGTATTGCTAGTTGATACTGAGGATCTTTAAGGAACCCTTAGATCAGATCCTACAGCAACAAAAATATAGGGGAATCCTTTTTATTCTCCATATATCTCTCTTGGTCACCAGTTCAAGGTACATGGAACCTAGAATTCAACACTATACAATGTAGATAAGATCAGAGCTGGCCCAGCAAAGATAAATTAGAATGGGGATTTTGATGAATAAAGGCCTATGGAACATTTAATGTTGTTAATTATTCATAATATAGTTCTTAAGGTAGCCTGTTTCTCAAAATATAGGGCAGAGGTTTTTAGAGTTAGTACACATGAGCCTATCTAATAATTCATATTTTTTTTGAAACCTAGCCTGAGAAGGAATTAGAGCAGAGACACAGAAAATCCACAGAATTAAACTTTAGTCCCATGTTCTTAAAATGCCTGAGTAACTGCATTGCAATGATATTTGCAGTATCACAATCAGTGGTGGGATTCAAATTTTTTTACTACCAGTTCTGTGGG
Organism: Naja naja; assembly: GCA_009733165.1. NCBI lineage: Eukaryota > Metazoa > Chordata > Lepidosauria > Squamata > Elapidae > Naja > Naja naja. The sequence continues at coordinate 128,155,954 of CM019150.1, read as the reverse complement.
TATGGCTTGGTGGGCATGGCAGGGGAAGGATACTGTAAAATCTCCAGTCAGAGGTGGTATTTCCTGGTTCTCCGAACTACTCAAAATTTCCGCTACCAGTTCTCCAGAAATGGTCAGAACCAGCTGAATACCACCTCTGATCACAATGATATTTTTATAACAAGATGTTGATTCCAATTGTAAAAATAATACAGAAGAACCTCAATAGCCTGTGTTATTACAATCACTTCTTATTTGTTTCTAGGGTTTATTGTGTTCTCTCCCTCACCTTTATTTTAATGGGTCATGAAGACTTTTCACTTTCAAAAGGCTGAGGATAATCAAATGATGTGATTTTCAACCACTGACATGAGCAACTTATTTTAGTGATTGTTGTTTTGTGCTGCTGCACCTTTGCAACCATGTTGTTTTGTAAGGGGTAGATTTTATAGTTAATCTTCTGTTCTCCACTTGTTTCACTAGCAGAATTATTGGTTGCTTTCAACACTTTGTTTTGCTGGTTGATGACTGTAATAAAGAGAAATTGACTTGTTGTTTTGAGTTATTTCATGGAAAAGTTGAATTTAAATTTTTTTTTGTTCTTTTTTTCAGTTTGCAAAACTATTCCCCCCAAAAAAGCCACTGAGGGGTTCAGTAATCAGTTATAACTTTAGTGTCCAACTGGGCTATACTTCAATTACATGGATAGAAAGTTAAAGATTTGCTGTCATGCTTACACATTCACAGAATAATCATTTTTTGAATTTATTTTATTTTCTATTTTCCTGTTTTCTTTATTCTACAACGTACTTTTTCTTTCAATAAAGGGTTGAAACTGTTGCATATTATCAATATATCTGAAAAACAGTCTCATTCACATTTCTTCTTCATCTTTTACACACACACATAAACAACAGCTAATAGCAAAGCCTATAGAAGGAGCAAAATAAATGTATAAACAAATGAGATCCTCTATTCCAAAGGAAATTGAAAAAATACTCATTTGTTTAAAAAAATGCAGCAGACTAGTTGCCAACTTTGGGGAACACCATTCCACAATTAAGGTAACACAACAGGAAAAACTCATCATATCTCAAAGTATGTTATATGCACAGAAGACCTGTGTGGAATATTCTTACATAGACAGTTCAGTTGTAATTCATGAAAGGTTTTAAAGATTAAAATCAGTATTTAGCAGCAGAACTTTATTTACTTGCTAACTAATTGCAGCTTCCAATAGGGTAGCAATGCATCCTAGTTTAAAAGGGAAATCCTCATACATCTGAACACATCCTATATTTGAAAGGATATGTGGTCCAAATCTAGTTTAAAGATAAAGAACCATAAGAAAAATGAGGCTATTCATTAACAATTAACACTCAGCAGCGTCCATAGGAAAGCCAGCATGTATCTAACTAAGGTGGAATGAATTGCATTTCAGCAAAAGTACTCTATAACAATCAGACATCTGGTTTTTGGAATTTAATATGTTGGTTGCTTAAGATTACAAAATCTACCAATTAGTCCAAAGGAAGTAAGGAACGCTGAATCTAGGGACTGATTTTAAATAGAACAAGTAAACAGAACTTGCAATCTACTCCTCCTTCCCCTTTCTTCATTTCAAAAGCAGAGTAGAAATTCCTTTGCTGCTGCTATTATTAAGCAGTTAGGAATTAGTTCTCTTTATCAATCTTTGCAAATCAACCAAGGGCTTATTAACAGCAACAGAGCTGTCTTTCGTCTATCCCAAATTATTGCAATTATTTCTAAATTATAGCATCAATATATGTGTGTTATCAATTGCACATTTCAGTGCAAGTCTGTGGGCTTATTTGTTCTCTTCTGGGGTGCATTTCCTCTTTTGGGGTGTCATGTTACAGTCATATAATCTTGCGATGACAAGAGCAAGTGTTGTTGAAAGAGCTCTCTCAGAGAATGCCATAGCTGGTATACCAGCTTCCACCAAGGAAAGGTGTTGTACTCCAGAAAGGTTCTTCCAATGAAGGAGCACCCGTCCAAAATTTGAACCTGAACCTTTAGAAGGAGAACAATCCCATTCTAAAAATCCTAAACTATGTTTTAAAAAATCTCCACTGGATGGCACTGTGAGGATGCAGCAGTGGTGTGGTGAAGGATTGTATCCTTGTCATCATCACTCCCATCAAGTACTATAATGATGATTTTTTGCTATTACTGTATTCATTACTGACTCTTCCTAATATTAAGCCATTATTCAGAGCAGATTTTCTGACACTGATGTTCCAATCATCTGTGCATTTTTCAAGGTTCCTTGATGTACCAGTTGCAGAAATGGGTACTTTTTGTGTTTATTAACCAGCATCAGTGGAGTAAAATAGTGCACATATATATCAATAGAGTCAAAGGAACCTAGAAGTTTGCATGAATGCATGGGGTGATTAAAACTAACAACTATAAAATGTTACTCTGTGAAGAGGGAACTGTAGATGTAGTTTCTTGAAGATGCTGATTGTAACTACTTAAAGTTATTCTTCCTTTGTCAAGAAAGATATTTCACCCACAACAGCTCTCACCTGAGGAGGGAAAATCTGAAGAAGTTGTTTAGTTGAGCCAAACTAGTCACCAAACTAACTGACCCAACCAAGACCCTGAGCTATCACTCCACAGGCAACAAGGCTGTGCCCAACAAGTGACATTTTGTAGTAGGATCTCAACTGTAAATGCTAATAATGAGTATTCTCCAAATGGTTATCCTTAATTAGCCAAAAGGAAGAAGGTAGAGACTCAAAAAGAGCTCAGTGTATGCTTTCAGTTGGAAAGCAAAAAGCATTCAAGGGGAAGATTGATTGACTGATTGGTTGATTGATTATAGAAAGAAAGAAAGAAGAAAGAAAGAAAGAAAAGAAAGAAAGAAAAGAAAGAAAGAAAGAAAGAAGGAAGGAAGGAAGGAAGGAAGGAAGGAAGGAAGGAAGGAAGGAAGGAAGGAGATGGTTGCTATAGCATCATTTGTAGTACACAACATAATAAAGAATGTGGTTTGTCTGGACTACTGTCATCTCAGGTGGGTGAAATTCTGTTCTTTTAAGAACTGAAGGAAATGTATTGAAGAATTTGCTTGTACTGTATTGAAATAATTATTGAAATCATTGAATGATCAAGGTGCATTTTCCTTCATTTCCAGACTAAAATCAGATGCAGATCTGAAATCCCATATTTCCATTGTCAGCAAAGACAAGGATGAAAATGTACCATATATATATATATATATATATATATATATATATATATATATATATATGACTCCTGCTTTGAGCAAGAGGTTAGACTAGAAATCTCCAAGGCCCTGTCCAGTCCTATGATTCTAAGGTTGAAAAATTTGGCTCGTTTTTCAGGGTCTCTGAAAAAGTGATTAACCATCCTTGTTAATAAGATTGTTTAGGAGCTTCAGAAAACAAAATGAAACCCTGGGGCAGTCTGCATCTAAACTTCTAAAGCATGAGCTACACCATTAAAGAAATTTCAAACAAAACAAATTAGAGTGAAGGATTTAACATGTTTATTTTCATTTTCATTCCTATGAATATGATTATTAATTGGTTATTTACATCAAAGTACATGTGCTTTACAGAGAAGCTTATACTCTTGTTAAGGGAAAATAA